>CAJVQA010003403.1:0-19539 GCA_910591915.1 Cetraspora pellucida | reverse complement strand
ATTAGATTTTAATTTTAGCCAGGGCGCTACTTTAGACATATAAAGTGGCTACTTTAGATAAATCGCTACTTCAGATGTGACATATATAAGATAATTCAGTTCTTTATTTAAAGTTTTATCGGAGTAATCTGTTTGAAGTAGGGTGAGAGGCACAGAGTATGTGGGCATGTCCACGGGCATGCCTAAAAATTTCTCATGCCTCCTTGAGAGTTGTCTAAAACAGAGAAAATTCATGTGACCACAGTCAATCAAATTATAGAATTTTGATAATCACTAATAAAGAAGAACCTAAAAAATATAAAGAACAGAAAATTAAGTAAAAAAGCTGAGAAGGCTATTTTGTTATATATAACTAACTAAAACATAACTTAACCTTAATATAAGATGACACTACCTCTAAAGTTAATCAAGAAAATTATTAGGAAATATGAATTACAACTCTTTTATAATTTTTAGATCATTCTAAAATATTTGTTGACAAATAAATCTGAAAAGTATATACTATATAAGAAGTCCTGTTTGGAAATCCCAAGTAGAGAGATAGTATAATCTTTGATAGTACTACCTGTGAATCTTGATCTGAAAATAAAAACCTAGAACAGGTGATCTGTACAGGCAAGAACCCTAGATAAAGGGGTTCATCAACCTAGTTACCAGTTGAACTGAGTATAAAGTCATATTATATAGTGCTAACTGAATTGGTAGTATAAGAGAACTTGCAAGAATATACAAGATACTGGTAATATTGTAAAGAAGGGTACTGGAGTTGTATGAACTTTACAAGAATATGGCAGTTTAAGGATTACTCTAATTGCATATGTTAGTTTTAGTCATAATGATATCAGATTAGTTGAAAATTAGATAACAGAAGGCTCTAGTAGGTTTAGTACAAGATTAAAAAATTCTATATAAATAAATTGCTTTAAAGACCTAGTAATCATGATATTTTTGAACTGATGAAACTAAAGCAGTTAGTAGGGTAGGTAGGTGAGTAAATACAGAAACCAGAATGTTTATATAAAGAATTTATAAGCAGGTTTTAAGTATGGCAGCTATTGTAAAACCTTCAGACAGACTACTTAAATTAGACAATAACTAAAGTTGTATAAGTACCTAGTTATACACTTTTCATATAGTTATTTCTTGTAGCTATTGTAATATAATTACAAAACTAAAACATACTATCAGTAAAAACCTGGATTGCAAGTATTCACTTTTAATATTAAAAAAAAAATTGTTGAAGTTTACTTGATCAAAATCAATAAATTATTAATTTTGGTAATTTATATATAAAAAAAGTTTTATAATACTATATAGTATATTATTTAATTAATATTATATTATATTTATAATGTTAACTCTTTCAATATTTTTATTAAATTTTTATTTTATCAAATAAATAATTTATAACTTGTTTAGTCTATACAAAAATTTATAGTAAAGACTAACTAAATAAATTACATTTTTAATTTTTTATTATCAGTAAATCAAATATTATTTATACTATATATTACATGCATTATTTACAAATTTATATCATATAAATTCTATATTTATTATTTAGAAAGACATGCCTCTAGGCCAAGACATACTTATAGAAACATGTACAAAATTTTTTTTATGATTTACACTTTAGTTTAAAAATAAAGAATACAGGTTTTTAGTTTTGATTTCATAATTTTGTATAATAAGAGCTTTGAAATTAAATCTATTTATTTAAGTAAATTATAGAAAGTATAAAATCAAAATATATTTAAATGATAGAAATAGGTTAGTGTTGTTTTACTAAAATTAATTATCTAATAAGTTTATTTTATTGCTAATTATTTATTAACAGATCATTTTACTAATATATTTTTTTAAAAAATTACATTACTTTAATTTTTATTCTAATCATAATTCTAACAATAATAACAAGATTACTTTTTTAATAAAATGAATTAGATTGACAGTAAAATAAACTTATTGGTTAATTAATTTTTAGTAAAATAATACTGATCTATTTCTGTTTTATCAGTAAAATTGATTATTAATAACATAATTCAGATTAAATTATATATCAGAAAAATGACTATTGAGAAAGTAAACAAAAATTATTATATTTATAATTTCTTAATTATGAATCATTAAATGTAAAGATTATTGATAATTATATTTCAATATGAGCTCAATATAATATATAGTTAAGTTGTTTTAATAATTTGTAGTAAGGTTTAATTTTATTATATATAGATCTAATGTTTCAGTAATTATAAGAATTGTATAAGTTATAAGTTACAAAGTATTTATAATTTATTAAAATTATAGTTCAAAAATAACAATATTATAGTATAATTATATTATTTTTATTCTTATATTTATTTAGTTAATATTATAATATTTTACTTATCTGGTCATATTTTAAGTTGCACAGTTTCTTATATATATTTTTTTAAAATATGCAAATCCTAAGTATAAGGTTAAAAATAATTTTCATCTAATATAGTTTTATTAAAAAGTTATAAAATCAAGAGATCTTTTAGTTTATACATTCAAAATAACATTATATAAGTTTTATTATATATATCTTTACATGTTAAATTAATAATTGATAATGCAAAAATATATATAACTCTCTTTCTATAAATTACTTATACCAAAACTAAAAAAAAACATTTAATTATTTCTTAAAATTTTATTAAATAAACCTTATTTGACCTCTTAAGTAAAGTTGTTCAGCAGAATTTCCTTCTTCTAGTTGACTATGTTTTTTTCTTAATAAAACTTGGCTGCTAAGCAAAGTTCCAAAAATTAAGTTTTTGGTTTTTATTTATTTTAATTTTACTAATTAAATCTATCTTTCTACATATTCAAAAGTTGTTTAGCTTTCTGTAATAGATATTTTGATATATACTTTATTAAACCAGACCAAATCTCATTAAGATACAAGCAAAAGTGAAAACAAAAACTTGCTCTTTATATATTTTTCATTGGTAATTTTAGAAAAACTTTTTGAGTTGTTCTGGAAATTTCACTTTTCTGAGACTTATTAGAATTTTTTAAACACCCAATCAGCTTATTTGTAATCTAAATTCTTTTTCAAACTTTTCTAATTAGTCTAGAAACCTTTAAATAGAACAAAATTTTTCAAAAAATATACTAGCAATCTATTTTTAGACCAAAATGCCAACTCTAATAACAACTTACCTGATATTATAGACCTTAATTATTTTTATCAAAAATGTCTTAAAAACTTTGAAATTGGTATTTATAAAGATGTAGCAACCTTATCTTATTCTGTTTTTGCAAACAAACAATTCAAAAACTGCAATATTACTAAAATTAGAAGAAGTACCAAATGCAGTTATTATTTCAAAGCATCCAAATCCAGTTTTGTTATTATTTGCTTTTGTAGCACAACTAATCAAATCTATAAACAACACAAAATCACAAATGTTATTAAAAAACTTAAAGATCAAAAACTTTAGCAAACATAATTGCAAACTCTACTGAATTTGTCCTGTTATCATCTATAGTATCATTCTCACCTACTATATATAACCACTTCTGCACAAATGTAATCTACTTATTGTTTATAAAGAAATAAATAATTAACACTACTTGGCAACTAATACTACTTTACATAATGATAAACTTTACTATAAAGCCTATACTAGTACAATACAATTTGCTCAACAATCAAGCTCTATCTCTACATTTATTCAAAAACTTCAACAAACAATTAGCTCTTACAATTCACTTGTATACAAACTTATCTTTACAATCTTATCTAACAACAACAACAATACTATAAATGATATAGATCTGAACAACAACATCATTAACAATAATAACCAACAATATAATAGATTGAAAGGTCAAGTTTAGAGATGAGGCAAATATGACAGATTGTTACTAGAAAAAAGGTTATGCTATATAACATTCCTTAAAAATAATAGAAGCAGTACAATTGTATTGTTATAAGTTTAAATTTTGAACTACTTTAAACTATATTGAACTGTTTTTCAGAAGAAAAAAATTCTATTCTTTTATAATAAATAGACCATGAAAAGAGCCTATACAAAACTATGACTCCCCTCATTATTTACAACACTTCTTAACCTTATTTGTTATAACCTTTAATCCTTTCTATATAGCCTTTTCACTTTAACATTTCTTATAGCCTTAATAAGAAATGTTTCAATTTCACGATCCTGAAGCCAAAACTCATCATATTGTTTTCAATTGCATCCTATTGACATTATCTCAAATCTAACCCAAGTAAGGCAGATGGAGTCAATGTCTATTTTCAGCACAACAGGTTGGTCCAAGTTGATCTTACTTTAATTAAAAAGGGTGGTTATGTCCTGTATAGAGGCTTGTATACTTTTATATAGCTTCTTTGAGGCTAGATGTACATGTTCCAGATGGATCATCATAGGCAATTCTAATTAGGTAAGTATGCCACAATGATGTTCATTTCACAGATTCTATAAGATGTTAGTTTTACCTCTGACAACAACAATATCAACAATAATAACAACTACTATACCAAAACCCACCTTAATCTCAAGAACAACAACAACAATAGCAACAAACAAATAACTAATAACAACAGCTAATACAAACTAATACTACTACCAATTAACCAAAAATTAAAGCCAATCAAACATTTGACTGACTTTCTAATTTTTTAATTTCTAATGATATAAAGAACAAATCACAATTTCAAACAGAATTCTTAAAAAAAAATTTCAATTTTCTCAAATCCTACCTACATAATTTCTATTCTGATAAAGAAATCAAACCTGAAACTTTAATCAAAAGGCTCTTAAAGCTATCTTTTATCATATCATCTGCAAAATGGCTAGAAATAAACCTAAATTTCTTACTAACTTTATTCAAAAAACTAATTTTAATACTAACAAAGCAATTACTATTGCTTTTAATATACTTGAAAAAACTTTTAAAAAACTTATCCTAGCATTTACAACAATTTTTTTGTAACAATATTATAATTTTTTCATAATTTTTCTGTTTCATTATTTTTCTAAGTCTTTTGTTAATTACATGTTAATTACTATAATTAATTTAGCTATATTTTGTTTATTAGTTTATCAAATATAATTAGAATTAATTTAGCAAATGTAACATAGATAGATAAGCATTATTATAACTCATTTACTTTGTCTTATGATGCAATTTTGCTTATCAATAATGTGATTAATATATATATTAATGATCGACTTTGATTTGTAATAATTTATATTTATTTTTTATTTTTATCTTTATTTATTATTAATTATATACCAAAATTTTTCAGATAGATTAATAAGCCTTATAAGCAAACTAAGCTTCTATTTTTAATGTACTTTTATTCTTAAATTTATATACTTTTAAGAATTATTTAAACCTGCCAAAATTTCTTTAATAAAATTTTAAGTATTTTTTATTGCCAAAATTATATACAAAGTACTTTAAATAACAAAACCTTTATATCTTTTTACAAAATTCAACTACTCTAAAATCTTTGTCTCTTTAGCAACTATACCTCTATATACTAACCAAAATTGGCTTCAACTTTGTATTAATCTAGCTTGAATTCATCTATATCTCTTAAACAACTATCAAGCAAATAATTACATCAAATTTGCTAAGGCTTTTAACTTCAATCTAAAAGAATTAATATTATATCAAAAGTATCTAATTTTGATAAAAAAAAACAAGATGTCATAATTAGATCTAATAATAAATTCAATATTTATCTTGATTTTAATATTTCAAAATACTTGTTTGTTAAAATTTTAATATTTCATTTTTTGCAAACTCTTTAGACTATTTAAAACAATAGTTTAAACAATTTTTTTCAATATGCAATCAAAAATTTACTTAAACACTAAACAAAACTAAAGTATTTAACTCTTTAAAATACCAAATCTGACAAAAATTTATTTTTTATCTTAAAAAAACCTATCTGCTAAAATACAATTTCAACAACCCTACAATTTACTTGAATGTCAAAATGAAACTATAAAATTAGCCAACTTTCACATCTTTATTTGTAAAGAAAAAACTTATTTCTATTTAGAAAAAACAAAATTCAAATCAAAAAAAAAACCAGAAAATACAAACCCATCTATTACAATTTCTCAACCTTAATTTTAACACAACTTTTTACAATTACTAAATAATATTTTTAAAAAATCATATACAGACTTTCTAAAACAAAAAAATAAAGTTTGAAAAGAACTTAAAATTGATTTATCTATATTCTACAAAAATAGTAAACATAAATCATCTTTTAACAAACAAATTCCTATCTCTTTTTTTGATAAGTTTGCAACAGAAATAGAAAAATTGCCTGTAAATTTAACAATGTTTTAACCAACTCTAAATGTTATAACTACTATTTTTATTTATACTTTAATTTATATCAAAATATTATAGCACAAAACCATCATATTGACAAACTTGACAAACAAAAAGCAGTAGAACTTATTACCTCTAGGCCTATTAGTACTGAACTATTAGCAAGAGTTTTAACATTTTTTAACTTTCTTAACAAATCACTAATATATCCACAAATTAATACTTACTACTAAGAAACAGCCTATCTAAAGGCAAACAAAATATTACAAAACAAATTGAAAATATTATACTTAATATCCTCCTTAATTGAAGAATCTTTTTTCTTTAAGAAAACCTTTTTTTAATAAATCTGTTTTTTATTACTTCTATAGATGCAGCTGCCACCTTGTCAAGAGATACAGCCCTAGTAGTTGGTAAGAAAAATGATATAAGTGGGTAGGTAGTAAAGCCCATTTATATAAAGAGTCAAGTTAATAATAGTTAGATTCAATGTACAGAGCAAACTATGTTATCCTTTACAGCTGTACAAGCTAAGCTTCAAATAGGAAATGTTCTTGTAAAAGACAACCCAATTTTTCAAGTCTCTGTTTTCAATACTTCACCTCTTGCAGGAACAAACACATATTACAACAAATTTTTATTATTATATAATTTACCAACTATATACTACTATATAACTTTCAGAAAATTTTTATTTTATCTTTGAAAACATTCCTTTAAGCATAGCCTTAATATCTCTATTAATTAAAACAAATCTGAGCTACACATATACACTGACCTTTCAGATCCTATTCTGCCTGAACATCATCTTATTCAACCTTTCCAATATGAACTATATAAGCATTTATCTTTACTAACAATACTAAATAATACTTCACCCTACACTAACCCATCCTCACTTGATCAACTGTTTCTTGTTGACTCATTCTTAGCATTTTTATCTACTAATTTATTATCTACTTTTGCATTTAATCATACAGCCTTCTAGTTAGAAATCATCTTTGAATCAACATTTTCTAACCTTTATCTTAATAATTATATGCAGTCTACTTCTTAATTACTAACAGCTAAAACATCTACAACTAACTCATACAAACCACTTTATTTGTTAATATATATACATAATACATGAGAATATAATGACAACTTAAAACAACAAACATAAGAGGATTACTGTCTATCTCATAACATCAACATTGCTAGTATTAAAGAAACTAAAATCTTACAGAACAATGCATATACTAAATTTTCTAGATTTCACTACTTTATCTATTATTGGTCATGTACCAATAATTGTAAAGCTAAAACAGCTATTATGATTCAAAAATATCTTAAACCACATATTTATAAAACACTTAATTTTCCTAGATATGCTATTGCAATAGATCTTTTCTTTAAACATAACTTTAAATTTCATATTATATTAGTTTATTTACTTTGTAACCTTCAACTTAGACTTTTATTCAAAACAATATTATATAATAGATTTAAAAAGCAAATACAAACAATATACAACTAATTGTTATGAGTAACTTTAATGTTTCTGACAACTTACAATTATCATCTATCAAACTTAAACTTATCTATTTTCTCCAATACAATAATATGTATGTTTTAGTAATATATACACAATCTTTAGCCCCTACATGGCATAATAGCAAATATAGCAGTCATATTAATTATATCTAAACTAATTATTCAATTATCTGTTACTTAATCTTCTACTATACAAATAATGTTAACTAATATAATATACACTTAGTGATCATAATAACCTAATATCATTTTGGGAAGTTCCTTATGCCATTACTGAAAAACATAATCAGCAACCAAAACTAAGTATAGGTATTTGCCTATAAACAAATGAACCAAGACCTTTGGTAAAACTTCACTAACCAGATTACATCTAATCTCCAAAATAACAATGTTCCTTCTACAACTAATACTATAGAATCACTTGAAACCACCTGATACAAAATTTAAACTAATATTATTTCAGCTATTCTTTAACATATCTTAAACAAAAAATTTACTGTTTATAACTTTCAACACATCTTTTCTTCCAATGCATCCAAATTACATTCAGGATTCAAAAAACTTGGCAATATTATAAGACAAGTTAAAGCAGCAATTTGCAATCACACCTCTGTGCCTATATTCCACAATCAAGATATTGATTAACTTGATTCATTATCTCAATATATTTGTATTGTTCTAAGACCTTAATCTTCTATCTGGCTAGATAACTGAAGCTAATATAGAGTGAAAAACACTTTATTATGCATGTAGCTTAGAAAATATTAAAAACATAAGAGAACAAATTAATAATAATATAACCAAAAGATATACTAAACTTCAAAATAGTCCAACCTCAATAATTAACAGTATACTTAATTGACACAATAATCCTGTTAAGTTTGACAATATCAAAGAATTAAAAAACATTATTACTTAATCATTACTTATCAAACAACACATCCAACAACATTTTGATAATTAGACAGCTTCTAAAAACATTCAATTACAATTATTTAACACAATATGGCAACAAGAATACCAATCTAAAGCAAACATTAATACTACATAGTATCAACCAGCACTCAAAAAATTCTTCTTAATAGAGTTTTTGAAGCTATCAATCAACTTTCTAATAACAAAGCATATGAACCATTAGGCATCAGCTATAAGATGATCAAACATGCTAAAACAGCATTTTTTAATACAATCACAGTTCTCTTTAATCACTGTCTTATATTTAGTCAAATTCTAAACTAATAAAAAAAAGGAAGAACCTTTCTTATCTCTAAAAAATCTATTTTTAATAGCAACTTAACTAATACTAGACCTATTAGTTTACTTGAACATCTTAAAAAACTTTATACCAAACTTCTTACCAACTGACTTAACTATATCTTTACTTATCATTAAATTTTGTTACCTTTTAACTATATAGCCTTATCTGTAATAGCATAGCTATTCCTATATATATACTTAATAACATTATTGAAGAAGCTTCTTGTAACTCCAAACAATTCTGGCTCTTATCTCAGAATATAAGCAAAGTTTATGATTCTGTAGACCTTACACTTTTCACCAAATCTTTATTATATCTATATATGCTATCTAATCTTATTAATATTCTTACTAATTTGCTTACTAATCGATATAACTGAGTTATTACAAACTTAGGCCTTACTAATTCTTACAATGTTAAAAATAGTATTAATTAAGAAGAAACTATAACTTCACTGTTCTGAAGAATTTATTATGACCCTCTTATAAACAAAATATCTCTTAAGACTTTTAAAATACAACTTGGCCATAAGGTGGAATACTGGTTTGTTTTGATCAAAACTTCAACAACTCCAAACCTTAGTATTTGCATTAGTATATATGAATGACACACTTTGGATAGCCAAATCTAAAGAAGAATTATAATCAATTATTGCTACAGCTATCTTCTTTTATCATATAGCTAACATTTAAATTAATCCAACTAAATCAATTCTTATCTCAAATACATCATCTATAGCTTCTATTTACTTCTTCAACTTATTGCTTACACCAATTCCAGTCAACTAACTATTCAAATTTTTAGAATTTTGATTTATTCTTAATAACTCATATACAAAACAAAGCCAACTAATTTATGATGTAGCAATCCAACTTATTAATATTACTAATACAAAAAGAATTACAAACAAACAAGCCATCTATATTACTAATACTATAATCATTTCTATTATTAAATACAGATTACATAATATTATTCTTAAACACTTTACTTGTGATAGCATTTTGTTCAGATATCTTATTATAATCAAACATAAAGCTAAACTTTTCTATACCAGCCCCAATAGCATTATGCTTAATTCTTATATATATAATGTATATAATATTTGAAATACCCAACTACAACATTATATATCCTACTTTTAACAAAGAATTAATGACTCTAAAATCCTTGGTATTTCTATTAAAATTTGACTATAGCAACTTCAAAAGAATCTTTGGTCTATTACTAATATTCTTCAACACAGCCAACTACTTTAAGATAGACCTATACCTAACAAACTTATTATTAATTTTAAAATCATACAACTTCTACAATATATTGGCATATCAATTTTAGCTAATTCTAATGTCTTATAACCTAACACTTTTTATAATGAATATTGACTACTAGAACCAATATTCAGTCAACATCCCAAATATTACACTTTTAGAAAACAATTTCAAAAAAACAATATACTCTACTTAGAGTAATTATGTGCTGCAGACAATAATACACTACTTAAATAGCATTATCTTTTATTAAGACTCTACAATTTAACAAAAGGAAGGTAATCTTTTTGGTTTACCTATTTGGAAGATACAATTTTATTTGACAAATTATATTATCTAATTTTTTCACATTTTCAACCTTCAGGTGTTAATGTCTTTGTATATAATATTTCACCAATTAAGAAAAAACTTAAACTTTGGCTACTTACTTATAACAATAATACTAAAGAGATTATTATTGACAAAATCTACAAATATCTTCCAAACACAAACCAGTTCTCTATCTCATATTGGAATATGAATATTGACTTAGAACATAATCACTATTACTCTTTTCCAGATTTAAATTGTATACCATGTATTAGATGCCACCTTAATTTAAACAAAGTTAAGCGAACATATATAATTAATATTTTAGCAATTATCTGTATTAGCTTTCTAGGAAAAAAAACTTTCAAACTTAAACTTAATGCTAACTACTTAGATTTTATTTATTTAATAACAATTAAATATCCTTTATGAATCTTACATAATTATTCTACTATCAACATATCAAACTCTATTATCACAGAACTTTTTAAACCTAATGACTATTTAAACAAATTTAAAGAAATCTTTTAAAACAATTTGCTATATAAGAATTTACTTTTTATACTAATGGATTAGTATCTAATATTAAAACTAAACAAAGCTTAATGAGCATTAAATAGGCCCAAATTAATAGTGACAACTAAGTTCTTTATAAATTTTCAGCTAAATTTATTTTTGGCTATTAGCTTATAAGGCAGAGCTCTTCTCTATTTTATCTACAATTTCAACTGTCTCTTATAATGCAATCTTTCAAATTTATACTGACTTACAATCAGTTATTTCTAAGTACTACAAACTCTCTATTCAACTTAATAATTCTAACAAACTTTTTAAATTTAATACATAATCTTTATGGTATACACTTCTTAATATTATTATATTCTTTAATTTAAATATCAATTTTCACAAAGTCCAAGCTTATACGGATAATACCTTCAATAACATGACTAACTCTTTAACAAAACAATATATCTTCTTTCTGTCTTTAAACTTTCAATATATAAACTTTCATAACCTTTTTTATATTTTACAATAGAAACAAAATTCTATTAAGCTTTCTATCCAATATTTTATTAAAAATATTTACAAAGTTTACATACTGACAATGTGGTCCTTACAAAAAAAAAAAACCATGAATGATCTCACATTAATCACTATATAGACTGGCAATCGATATAACTATATCTTAATCATAACTAAAAACCTTTATCTAATTTTACTAGCTTTAAACTTAATTAATCCAAAGCCTTTAAAATTAAAGCTTTACTAAATAAACTACCAACATACTTTTTTTTTACAACATATATCCAACTATCTTTACAAATATTAACTGCTTCTGATGCAATCCTTCTAACTCTTATGCATACTGGCTAACTTGTCTCAACTTTTCTCTTATTATAAATATTATTAATTTATCAATTCAGCATATTTTATCTAAAGCAAATCTTGACTTATCTACTAGTTAGCTTTATAAACTTATTTAAAAAATTCAAAAACACCTTTCATTTGACTGAATACCATTTCAAACAAATTCTTTCTATCTTGACCTTACTCTTAAAGACCTTGTATCTAAAGTCTTAATTGAAACAATTCATAACTACAACATACCAACTAGGATAGCTTCACAAATTATTATTCAAACACTTCTTAATATTAATGATCAAATTTATAACCAAATATGAAAACCATACTGTATTAACTTCTCTAACTGGAAAAAGAATAACAATATTACATCTTTTCAAACTTATAATATTCACAATACTTTATATCAGATACAACAAACTAGACATTACAAAAGATTACATACAAACTATATATACTTATATCTATATAAAATAGCAGATCAATTACACTTATGTCCTAATACTTGTTCACCAATTGAACAGACTATTAGAAAAATCAATATATAGTTAATATTCTGAATTAATCATAACACATCTTACAATTATATTCTAATATTACAAATTTAGATAGGTCTTGACTACCATAGTTGGTTTAAATTGCAGATAAAGTTGTTTAAACTTTAATTCTTGCATGTAGTTTTTATTTTGTATTTTACAAACTTAGTATATCTTTAATATATAGTATATTAATATATACTACTAAAATTACTAATAAAGATATGAGCAAGGCCTCATCTTAACACCAAAAAAAAAAGTTAAATTAATAATTATCTTTTAAAGTATTTAGTTTTAATATTTAAAGTTAGTGAAAACATAAGTAGGATTGGAAAAAATTAAAATTATTAGAATTTTTTCTAAATTTTAGAACTATTTTTTTTTGAATACAACTATATTTAATTAGATATATTAGAGTATATCTTATTTGTAAATCTTTAAAAAGTACTAGGTAACCTGCTAATAATTTTTATAATAACATATTTTGATAATATTTTTAGTACTAATTCTTTTTTTTTTTAAAAAAACAAATTTATAAAATATTTGTTATATACAATTTATTTAATAACTTCTTGAATATTATTTATTAAATTATTATTTTTTTTTTAAGTTAAACTAGCTTCTTTTGAAGCTAGAGCTTTTTATTCAGTATAGTTAGAATATAGAGACTCATGGCTAAGGCCTCAAAGGAGTCTCCTTATATTAGAGAGTACAACTATTTACATGTATATTTTTGATGTCTAATTAAGTAGTTTGCCAATGGTTCTATACTAGCTATCATACTTGCAACTTAACTAGGAGTGTTGCCTATTTAAATCCTCTGTACTGCAACCTTACTGTATTACTAGATCATCTCTGCTATGTAAGACAGTCAAGAAGATCTAAATGCTTACCTGTATTCTTAGAACCCTATATCTTATTTCATGCAGTATATTTTCAGAAACATTATTACTAGAGCCTTCTGTGTCCTACATACAGCTAATCTAGTTTTATATAACATGCTATAGTTATCTAATACTTGCAATCAGAGCTAACCTTAAACTGCTACATTATACTATTTCTACTCTTGTAATGTTTACCCAAACTCCAGTACCTATCTTCTCAACATATTTTCTATTATTCTCTACTAACCACAACTCAGAACCCTCAGTCTCATTCGAGACTACCAATCCAGATGGCCTAGTTTAGTATACCTTAGTATCCTTTCTCTTTGGTAAATCTGGCAGCTTGGTTGGTCTGTGCTCCTCTATACATCTTGATGTCTGATTTTAATCTTCAGTTTCTATGAAGGTGTTTTGTGAACTTCTATTAGTCTGACAGCACATTGAAAGTTTGTGCTACCTATTTACTTAGGAATTTTAAGTAAGATTCTATCTTCTTGGTTCCTTAGTCTTTTACGCCTGGTGGTCTTATTATAAGTTTGCACCAAAGTCTTATGCAACACCTGTTATTAACATTCCTCTATGTACATAAATGTTATACTTCATATAAATAGTCTGAGCTCCCAATATCAGTAGGATCTAACTTGATGTACCTGGATTACAACTATATAAGGCCAACTAATTGACAGAAGAAAGCTTCTGTAACATAAATATAATTTTCAAATTTTGTTATAAGTGGGACCCATCTCCTGTGACAATTGTTTCA
This sequence comes from Cetraspora pellucida, assembly GCA_910591915.1. Classification (NCBI taxonomy): domain Eukaryota; kingdom Fungi; phylum Glomeromycota; class Glomeromycetes; order Diversisporales; family Gigasporaceae; genus Cetraspora; species Cetraspora pellucida. The sequence continues at coordinate 5,272 of CAJVQA010003403.1, read as the reverse complement.
CACTTACAACATTCATTCTGTAATATTATCTTTTCGGAATTTTTTTTTTTTGAATCTTAAACCTGCCACTTAGAGGATGACAACCCAACCACTACACTAAAATTGCTATTCTCTATTTATTAAATTATTATTAATACAAATATTTATAATAATAATAACTTTTATTCTAATAAATAAAGACAGAATTTTGAGAATAGTAGTTCTAGTATAGTGATTAAGTTATCATTCTCTAAGTAGCAGGTTTAAGGTTTAAATCCTATCTATAATGAAATTTAGAAATTAATATGTATTACAAAAACTGTCTTCTGTTAATCAGTTGGTCTCATGCAACTGTAATCCAAATATATCAAGTCAGGTTTATTCATTATTGGAAGTTCAGAACATCTATTCAAAATATAATATTATATATATATAAAGAAACATTAATAACTAATATTGCATAAAACTTTAATACAAACTCATAATAATACTATTAGGTGCAGAAAACTAAATAACTAAGAAAATGAAATCCTATTTAAAAATTCCTAAATAAAGAAATAGCACAAACTTTTGACAGTACTGTCAAACTAATAGAAGTTTATGAAATATCTTTATAGAAATAGGGAGATAAACTAAATACCAAAGATGTATAGAAGAATATATAACTAACTAGACCATTAGAATTACCAAAGAAAAAAGGTACTAATATATACTATACTGGGCCATCTGGATTAGAAGTCTAGTAAGTCTGTTGGTTCTGAGTTGCAGTTAATAAAAGATAATAAAGAAGATATCAAAAAGATAGTTACTTGAGTTTAGATGAACTTTACAAAAACAAAAATAATGCAATGTAGTGATTTAAAGTTAGCTCTGACTGCAAGTATTAGATAACTATAGTGTATTACATAAAACTAGATTACTGTATAGCTGCAGAATAATGACCATCTGCATGTTATTTTGAGTATGCCTATGTGTAATATTATGAAATAAGAGTCGATTTTTCAGATCTAATATTTTTTAAAATAATGCACATGTGCTCTATATGTAGTACTACCTAACCTGTAATAGTGTTTCAAAAAATCAGATTAAATTTTTATCAATTTAAATTCTTATTGTATGGTACTTATTTTATTAAGTTAAGCAACTACTTTATTAAATTATTGCTATTTATAAATAGCATTCGATTAAGAAAACAAGCAATTCTAATTTTTTTTTATTATTTGATTTGCTGAATTTTTCTGAACTTCTATTTTTTTTATTTTTTTTCCTTTACAGCTCTTTGAATTACCAAGTTTATTATAAACATAGAACACTATAATGAGCATACTTTTTTCTTATCAATTAAAAAAACAATTAGTTTTCTTAATAGCATCAATTTATATTCTTTTTTTTAGTTGAGTTAAAAGAAAAAATAAATAAATAAATAAATTCTAATTTGTGATTTATAACACTTTCACTATGACAATTAACCTTCTTGAGTAGAATATCAGCTTTGAAGCTATTTTATAGCTTCAACAATTTGTTGAAGCTATAAAATAGCTTTAACAACTCATTAGTTAAATTTTTTTTTTAATCTTTTTGATTTTTTTTTTTTTTGATCTTTTCATCTTTATTTTTTGATTTTTATATATTACAAAACTGCCATTAAAATAATGGTACTATGTCACAAAACCATCATTAAAATAGTGCTCCTGACTCTGGTATTATTTAAATAAATATGATCATTTTTTTTGCTTTATATCTAAATTTTACCTGCAAACATGGTGATCAAAAAAAGCTACACTATTTTATTTAAGCTTGACATGATATTATATGCTAAAAAGACTTCTAACAATAAGGCATTCTTGTTTTATCAAGTCAATCAAAAGCATGTTCATGAATAAAAAAAGCAAAAAAAAAAATCTAAGACTATTAAAAATGATTAAAACTTATATATTAAGAAGGTGTAAACTCTTCTTAAACATGGTCAAAAAGTTATATACCCTATAGTTGAAGAAGATTTAGTTAAATATGTTCAAAAAAACAGAAAGAAAGAATGGCAGTTACTATTTCTATAATTGAAAGAAAGACAAGAGAATTAGAAAAGACACTGGATATTCAAGATGCAAAGTTCTTGTCTGGTTGGGTTAAATGTTTCATATAACAGAGAAATTAGTAAAATGTGTTTGAACACAACATGCACAAAAACTTCCAAAAGATATTTCTATAGTTTTTCAAGAATTTTTTCAAACTTCACATAAAAAAACAAAGAACTTTGAAAAAAATTTATTATTTCTTTTGATGAAACATCAATATGGTTTGACATGTTTTGAAATACAATAATCAATTTTGAAGGTGTTTGTAAAGTTCTAATTAGAACTACATAAAATGAAAAATTACATTTTACAGTAGTTCTGGACTATACAGCATCTGAAAAAAAACTTCTGCTTACAGTAATTTTCAAATTAAAAAAAAACCAAAAGGCAAGTTTCCACAGATGTTGTGGTAATTATAGCTCCTTGTGCAAATATAATAGGAGATTTGATAATCTTTATTTATATTTTATGATTTATTCAGGCCAGACCAAATGGGTTTTTTAAAAATAAAGGTGTAATCTTTATTGATCACTACCATAGTCATATCTATAATAATGTAGTTAAAGTATTAAATATAGTATGATTTTAAATTACTAAATAGCTTTTTAAAATTAAACTTTTTTTTGTTTAGAAAGGCTTAAATGTTCTAGAGATACTCAGTAGAACCACCTGCATCTTGCAATCACTCAATGTATCAGTAAATAAGCCATTTAAAAATGGCATGATGTGAAGGTAGGAAAAATGAATAGATGAGAGAAAGGTGGGCTTACTAAAAAAGAAAACTACAAGAGAGCATCATATGAATTGGTATGCGAATGGGCTTTTAAAACATGAAGAAAAATCAGTATGGATCTTTTAGCAAGTTTTTTAAAGCAGTTGGGCTTACACTTAACTCTAATAGCAATGAAGATAACAAGATAACAAGCTGTCTTTAAGCTATTTTTGCAAACCATATAGATGAGGTAGTCTTTTCTAATAAAGAAGATAATGGACCATCAAATCAAGATAATGTAGATAATAAATTAAATTATGATGATGAACTTGATGATGAGCATAATGATAAACTTTATAGTGAAAATTTGACAGATAATAATTCTGAAAATATGATGACCTTTGATTGAATAATTGATAAAGTAATATAATTATTAAATACTGGATCATTAGAAAGAAATAAAAGTACAAACCAAATTTACTTATCTTTATTAATAATCATCATAGAATTTAACTGCAAAATTAATACATGGCCTTTATTTATTACAATAGTGCATCATTTTTTTTTAAAAAAAGAAATTTATTAAATAATTTCATTTTTTTTCTTTTACTTTTTTTTATTTTTAACAGGTTATTATATGTAATTGAGGTTGGACTAAACAATAAGAATGTTATAAATGATATAAATAAACTTGACAGTATATGCTTAAAATATGCTGTTAATTTATTATCAAAAATTATTTGGAATTGAAAATAAATAAAGATGGGCAATATAATAGTTAAGTAATAATTACTTATTTTATACACCCTTACTTTTTATTACAAATTAACTTATACTATAAAATTGTATTATTTATAGTCTATTGCTTATTATATAATAATTTAAGAAATATTAAAATGAAAGTAATAATTAAGTAATATTAATTAAAAATATGTAACTATACATTTATTGCCAAAATTTGAGATAAAGTTTTTTTTACCAGTAGGGCATAAGTTAAATAATATATAAGTAAAAATTTACTAAATAAGTACAACTGCCATATCAGCTGCTTATGCTGCTGATATATTAGTTGTACTTTTTCAGTAAATTTTTACTTATATTACTCAGGATATAACTTACTAATAGTGGCTATAATAGTTAAAATAAAAATTTTTCAAATGTATAATTAATATAAAATAATGCTTGATTTTTACTAATACATAAATACCTAGATACATACTGAGTACACATTTAGTTTTTTATTTCATAATTTAAGTCATAAGATATAATTTTTAATATGAAGGTGCATGTTAATTCAAAATGCCTATGGGCATTAATTCAAAATCACATATGCTATTTTGAAGGTCTGATTTTCAAATTAACAGCCATGAACATTATTTCATGACTATACAGTAGCTGTGTATAGAACATAGAAAGCTCTAGTAATGATGCTTCTAAAAATACATTATATAAAATAAGTATAGAAATCTAAGAATATGGGTAAGCATCTAGATCTTCTTAACTAACATGTATATTGAAGATAATCTAATAACATAGTAAAGATTGCAGTATATAGGATTTAAATAGGCAATGCTTCTAGTTAGATTGCAGATATGGCAGCTAGTATAGAACTATTATCAAACTACTTAAATTAGACATCAAAAGTACACATGTGGCTAGTTGTACTTTTTAATATAAAAATAGCTTCTTTGAGGCCTCAAATGTAAGTCTCTATATCCTAATTATTGAATGAAAAGGCATCAGCTTTAAAAGAGACTAGTTTAATATATATAAAAAATAAAAACAGAATTTTATATAATATACTATCTTTTAAATTAGATATTAATAAAAATTTGAATTAGTTACTATAAGTTAGAGGTGTTCAATAGTATATATCTTCTATATAAAAAAATATTAAATTTTTGTAAATATTATATATATTCTATTAATATATCAAAATTTATTTAAACATGAATATTATTTCTTAAAATAAAAAATATTATATCTATCTATTTTGGATTATTAATACAGTAATTAATAAGAAATCTGAATTGTAAAATCTTAATATTCTTTTTAAGATGTATAAGGTCAAAATAATAACAGTTAGATCCAATGTATAGAACAGACTATAGTACTTTAAACAGCTGTAAGAGCTGAGCATATGTTAATCAATTCTATAGAAAACAATCTTGCAAAATTATTTTTAACATTTTTAATTCTCTATAATCTTTATATATGCTTTAACAAATTACTTTTTTATTACAATTTACTACTTCTCTCATATGATTAAACTATTTAAACTTTAATTCAACATATTGACAAATATAATAACACAAAACTATGTTCAGTATCATATTTCTGTTAATTCATTTTACTATAATAAGTAGCTGCATGACATTGTCACACAAAACCAGGAATGGAAGATGGATTTTCAGATCGAGTTGCAGATAAAACTGCTTTTATCATAAGTTTTTTGTTTGCTTAACTTTTATAAGTTTTATTTGCAACTTTAAATTAGATTATATGT
>CAJVQA010003402.1:0-19539 GCA_910591915.1 Cetraspora pellucida | reverse complement strand
TAGAAATATCCTAAAATATAACCAGAGAAAGAAGTGCTAATAACCAGACTGTTCACAGCTATATGTGGCTTTTAAATTTCAATAATATAAAGCTAGTATTTACCAAAATATTATTCATAAATATAGCTATCACTTTATATTATTTGTAAGAAAGAAAATAACTATATTAATAAAAGATAAAATATAATAGGATATGTATATGATTGTTAAATATATATAATGTTTAAAAAGTCATCTTTTTTAGTATCTCAGAACATGATAGAACTTAAAAAAAATAAGACTTTACAGATTACATAGTCTGATTCAGGTTAGAAAAATTTTCAAAGTTTTTTTGCCTATGTAGTATAGTAGAAGAAAATCATTTTAAAATTATACTTTTTGTAAAAGATATTTTTAAAGCCTTTTCATACTATATATTTATGTTTTAAGCTCTTAAGTAAAGTTGTAGAGAAGATCTTTCTGGTTCTAACAAATATTAAAACATTAAAATGGTCTTGTGAATGACTTTCTATGATGATTTTAAGAAATGCTGAATGTCTCTTTTCTCTTCTTAGAGTTTCTTGAAAGTCATTTTTATAAATATTGAAAAATGACATCATGTTTTCAGAGCTGATTTATGAATCAGGTAAGCATTTTCTTATTATTATATAGTATAATAAGAAATATAGAGAAGGTTTCTGCAAGTAGAATAATATGTGTTTCATCTTTCTATATTCAAAACTCATAGAGATATGAATGAAAAAAAAATCTTCCAAAAATCATTTTTGTAGTTTCTTTTTTTGTAGATATTTTAATGTTTTTGTCTACAGATTCATTTTTTATTAATAATTTTTAATATTCTATCAGGAAATAAGTTTTTCTAAGAATGATTAGTACTAATAATAATAAAATAATAAATAAAAATCGAAAATAATAAATCTAAAACATGATGTTAACAAAATAAAGAATTTAAATAATCTAATTAAAAACTAAATAATTTCAAAATATATATACATATGTGATCAGCTTATAATGTCAAAATCAAAAATCAAAAATTAAAGCTAGAAGATAAAAGCATAAACTTCTTCATAATTCCAAAATTCCAAAAATACAAAATATAAAATATAAAATAATCAATTCAAGTTGAGTTAGTAGAGATATATTTAAAATAATAATTTTAAAAATACTTTTTCTAATACATTTGAATCTTTGTCAGAATAAATATTTCAATACATCTGGGTCTTTGCTAGAATAAATATTTCAATATATCTGAGTCTTTGCCAGGATAAATATTCCAATACATCTGAGTCTTTATCAGGATAAATAAATTTAATTTTATATTTTTCATTAATGTGTATATGATTGAATCTTCTAAACATTAATGTTCAAGAATATGTGATAGAATCTTTCTAGCTTGGATAATAAAATTAAATTTTTTTAGAATTATTTTTATAAGGATAAAAATATATCATTAGTCACTTTTGCTCAGAAATAACAAACTGTCTTGAAAAATGTCTTTTGTTGAGAGAGAGTTTTGGGAACTACTTTCATCCAGGACTTATTCTAAACTAAAACAAATAATAAAATTTAAATAAAATCTATGTTTATAAAATAATTTAATAACTAACTATACTAAAGATTATAAAGAATATTCATGTCAATATGTTATTATCTCTTATATATAATGATCAACAGTTATCATTTTTGGTATCTCTAACAAATATAGAATCAAAAAGAAATAAGATATCCAAAGATTATATAATATCTTGAGGTCTGAAAAAAAATTTTAAAAATTTTCATCTCTATGACACAGTAAAGGAAAATTATTTCAAGAATATATTTTTACAAAAGTATCCTGAATATGATGTTAGTATTAAATAAATATGTCTTGGGTCCTTAATTAAAGTTGTAGAGCAGACTTCTATGATTCTAATGGTAATTGAAATGTTAAATTTGGTCCAGTGGTTAACGTTTTACGGTAATTTAAAGAAATCCCGAATCTCTTTTATTTTCTTTTTTTGTCATCTCCAAGAAGGGTTCTATAGATGTAAGAAAATGTCGTCACTACTTTAGAAGTGATTTACGAGTCAGGGAAGCATTTTCATATTATGATATTATATGATATAATAAAAATTGTAGGGCATCCTTCTGTGAGTATAATGATATCTGTTTCATCTCTGTAGGATCAAAACTCATGGAGATATTAAAGAAAAACAAAATGTATTCAAAATCATTACTGTAAAATTTCTTTTCTTTCTGTCTTTTCTCTTTTTCTCGATGTTGGTACTATGTTAATAGGTCTTACTAATTAGATGAAAAATGTAGAGAGAGTTTCTAAAAATCTAAAGGAGGTGAGTTCATCCAAAACGGACAAATGGATAGTGAGATATTAAGGGTCAAAGCTTGTGTACTGATATTCGAAAAAAGAAAATTTCCAAAGAAATTAATGTAACAAGAAAGGAGTTAAAACTTTAACAATCTATAGAGGATCAGAGAAGCGTTTTGTATTAAGTAACCTATATATAAAAATGTAAAGAAAAGCTTCAAGAATCTAAAGGAGGTGAGATTTTAAAGATAGGGTAAAAATTCATCGAGATATTAAAGAAAAACGATAAGGAAATAATTTTTATTTTTTCACCAGGAAAGGTTTATTATAATTGTTCAAAAATTATTTTATATTTCCACCAGAAGGCACCAAATGTTATAGAGTGGAAGCCTTCTTATTTTCACACTACAACAATGATACAGCACAGGGACTCTATGTGGTGTCTAAGAGGAAAGTATAGTTCCTGTTAGATGTTGTCAAGAAACTATACCCATCTCTGAGGCAGTTCGATAATTATTACATAGTAGTTTATAGTTAAAGTCATTTATTAAAGAATAACAAGAAGGACTATCCTTAGCCACCTGTCCTAAAGGATTCAAGATATAATTTACAGGATAAGAAGAAGGGGAATTGTCTGTTTCTTGGGACTGAACTAACTTGTTGAGTGCTTCCTATTTGGGGAAATTTAGAGGGTTTATATATCTTTGGGTTTAAGCGACAAAGTGACAAAGCGACTAAGTGACAAAGCGACTAAGCGACAAAGCGACAAAGTGACAAAGCGACTAAGCGACAAAGCGACTAAGTGACAAAGTGACTAAGCGACTAGTTACACTAAGGGACTAAGCGACTAGTTTCACAAGCTTAAGACATTAAAATGTTTAAAGCATTAAACAACTATAACTAATAAATAATACAATAATAGAAATCTATCCTATAACAATATTAGTAACATATTTTATAAGCAAGAAAATTAAACAACAAAGTAAATATACCTACTCAAACTGAAAGCCCAATTTCAAGAAACCAAGAAAGAATCACTAAGAAAAAAGAATGAGCATTAGTAATGTATTTTACAAGCAAAAAAACCAAACAACAAAGTAAATATACTTACCCAAAACTGAAATACTAATTCCAAATAAAGAAGCCAAAAGAGAAATATCAGAAAAAAAGAATGGGTGATAGTAACATATTTCACAAGCAAGAAAACAAAACAACAAAATAAATATATTCACCAAAACCAAAAATCCAATTTCAAGAAATCAAGAGAGAAATACAGAAAAGAAAAATAGACATTAGTAATATATTTCACAAGTAAGAAAACCAAACAACAAATGAAATAAATATATCTACTTAAACTGAAAGTCCAACTTCAAACAAAGAAGCCAAGAAGAAGTACCAGGAAAGAAGAATGTATATTAGTAAATATATTTTCAAGCAAGAAAACTAAACAACAAAGTAAATATATCTACTCAAAATCAAAAGACCAATTCTAAATGAAGAGGTCAAGAAGAAGTATCAAGAAAGAAGAAAAGACATTAGTAATGTATTTTACAAGCAAGAAAACCAAACAACAAATTAAATATATTTACCTAAAATCAAAAGACCAATTTCAAATGAAGAAGCCAAGAAGAAGTACTAGAAAAGAAGAAAGGCATTAGTAATGTATTTCACAAACAAGAAAACCAAACAACAAAGTAAATATAACCACCTAAAACTGAAAGACCAATTCCAAATGAAGAAGTCAAGAAGAAGTACTAGGAAAGAAGAAAAGGCAGTAGTAATCTATTTCACAAACAAAAAAACCAAATAACAAAGTAAATATACTTACCCAAAACTGAAAGACTAATTTCAAAAGACCAAGAAAGGAATACTGGAAAAAAAGAATATGTGTTAGTAAATGTATTTTTAAGCAAGAAAACCAAACAACAAAGTAAATATATCTATTCAAAACTGAAAGCTCAATTCCAAGAAACCAAGAGAGAAACACTGAAAAGAAAGAATAAGCATTAGTAACATATTTCACAAACAAGAAAACCAAACAACAAATAAAGTAAATATACTCACTCAAACTTAAAGTCCAATTCTATAAAACCAAGAAGGCAAGAAAAAATGGCATTAATAAACTCAAAATTAAAGCTACTCACTTCTAACAAAGTGATCAAATTTGATAAAAAAAAAATTTAAACATCTAATTATCTAATTTGTGATTGCTGATCTACATGAGTTAAATATCTAACTCAAACTGACTTGCATGAGTTAAATATTTAACTTTAATTAGTTTAAGTTAGTTTATTTAATTTTATAATTGTTTAAATTAATTTATTTAATTTTATAGTAGTTTAATTTAATTAACTATTGTAATGTGAAACTAATTAGAATTTGCCCACCTTTACTAAAGATCACCCTAGTTTATAGTACCCACCTATACTAAAGAAGATCCCAAAACTCTTAACCTACATACTAACTTTCTTGATATTACATACTTTGTAGCTATTCAACTTTCTTTATATATTTTATTTTCTTCTTTACTAATAATTAACTCTCAACAATTACCTTGCATCTTTCAGTCTAATTAACTTACTGATAGCTTACAGTTTAGTGCTAATTTCAACTATAACCTAACTACTATTTTATTTTATACTGATGGTTCTGTTATCAAGCTTAATACCTCTCAATGCTCTATAGATATAGATTAGGTTTAAGTTGATAATTCTGCAACTATTTACTCATTTCAGATACAAATTAAACTTTGGTTATGCTTTTTTAAAACTGAAATCCTTGCTATTCTCTTAGCAATTATAACTGCTTCTAAAAACTGTTCTGTTCATATCTTTATAGACTCACAATCTGTAATTTCTAAATATTATTATATTTACTTATTAGCATCCAAACTCTTTCATATTCATAGTCTATACTTCTCTATTTGGCAAATCCTTATTAATTTTATAATTTCATACAATATTTAGCTTTTTTTTTTATAAAGTTACTGCATATTGAGATGACTCATTTAATAACTTTGTTAACCAACTTGCTTGTAGTTACCAAATATTATCTTTTTTAATATTCTTAACTAACAACCCTTATAACTCTGCCTATACTTTATTTATTAACCAATTTTCTATTGAGATTCTTATTTGACATTCTATTTATACTATATGTCAAGCTCATATTATAACACTTTGAATATCTCAACATTGTTTTTAACAATGGTCTACTATCACTTCTAACATCAACTAAGAAGTTACTTGGCTTTATATTAATAATAATCAAAAGGTTTCTAAATTTGTTCATAGTTTCTATTCCTTTATTTTAAAAACCTTTTGTGTTAAAATTCTTTTGAATGAACTATCTGTTTCTCATACTTTTTATAAACATAACTTCTTTTACTCTTCTTTCTGTCACTAATGCAATCAAACTAGCTTTTCATTAAATTAAATCTTTTGTTCTTCTATTCAAACAATTTATCACTTAATCTTTAATTTTCTTAATTGCATCTTAACTACTACTGCTCTTGACATATTCTCCAATCTTGTTTCTAATTTATATTAAGAAATTCTTATGCTTAATAGCTTTAAATTACATAACTTTTTATACATATTATCTTTTATTTTCACTTTATCTAGTTTAGTTCCTATTAATCTTATCATTACTATTTATAATACTTCTATTTCTTACTGTATAGCTACTTCTCTTTCTATCAAATTTCTTTTTTACTTAAACCAACAAATATACAAACAAATATGAATTCCATATTGTGTTTTATATTTTGTACAGTTTTAAAATACACTTACTACAACTTTAACTTATAGTTCTTCTTCTAGTCTATCTCCTATCTCAGTATTATAAATTATTATCAAAATTGATCTTTGAACTATCTAATGGATTAAATATCATATTCTTCTCTCTTATATTATTACTAATATTTAAATTTAGATGAGCCTTAGCCACTCTTGTAAGTTTAATCACAAATTATAAATCTGAGTCTTTATTCTTTATATGTAATTTAAAAGCAAACTTTTCTTTATAAAAACTTTAATTAAATTTTAATAAAATTAAAGGCATAGTCTCATCATTAATATTTAAAGAGATTTACATTACCTAGTACCCTTTATACAAGATTCAACTATTGCATAATGTTATATAACCTTTTAGTTATACTAGTATGATACAGATAACAAATATCTAATTCTAACTAATAGTGAAAGATAGTTAATTATAATACAAAAGAATTTTAAATTTTTATTAATACTAAGATTTAAACTTTAGATCTGCTATTTGAAAGTTGACAATATAACTATTTTACTATATTGTTATGCCTTTTACTAAGCATATATTTAAAAAATCTATTATATATATATATATTTATTGTTAAAGGCTATACTTTATGACAGTTATTTTATTAATATATTGGAGTTAGTATTATAATTATTTTTACAGAAATAAGAATATAGCTAATTATATATACAACTTTTGATTGTTTATTTAAGTAGTCTACTCTAAAGTTTTATACTAAATGCTATATTTGTAATCTACTAAGTAATTATCTATTTAAACCTTCTAATTGTTTGTTTTGTTAATTATCTAACTACTACTATAGCTTTTGTATATACTTATTTAGTATACTGTTTTAGCAATATAATATCTTCTCTTTTTGAACTAGTTCATAGATTGTTACATATTTCAAATAGCTCAGAAGAACTGAACTTATTTTAATAATACAAATCAGCAAAATTTTTCTGATTAATTAGTTGGTCATTATTTTTTCAGTTGGTTGCAACTTATTAATTAGTTGCAACTAATTAATTAATTGATTAACAATTAGTTGCAACTAATTTATTAATTGATTAATTAATTAGTTGCAACTAATTTATTAAGTAAATAAATAATTTTTTAATTAATTCTTTGCAACTAATCAATTAATTCTTTAGTTGATTAGTTGCAACTAATTAATTAGTTGATTAATTGATTAGTTGGTATCTAAAAAGTTTAGTTAATTAGTTATCAACTAACTAACTAATCAATTAATTTTGATTTTAATTTGTATTACTAACTTATCTCTGATATATCAAGCCTAGTCTGATATTTTTTTGTTCTAATTTAACCTAACAGTCTGATTAGTAGTATTTTTTATTTAAAAATTCTTGTTCATCTGATTTTTTTGCATTGGTATTTATTTTTTTAATCTAGTTTTTATAATAGTATTATTAAAGGTCTTTATTATTTCTTTACTCAGATCTTTTCAAATATACTTTGAATTTTCTTAGTTCTATAGATTTATATAATTATAAAAACTTATTACAATCAAAAAATATGTCAAATTAGAAAATTACATTCTAAAATGATCTATATATAAATTTTTAAATTTAATTGGCTTTCATATGCCTTTTACTTACTCAAACATTGTATATTATGAAAAAATTTTTTTAATAGTTATTAGTATTCAAATAAGTTTTAAATATATAGACTAAGTTTTTTAGTTTTATTAAGTTACAATAATCTATCATAATAAGCTCTTTTAGTTAAAATAAATAAAATATTAAAAACAGATATTTACTTTGAATAAGAAGTTAAGAATTATCATCAGTTAACTTATGATAATTTAAAATTTTTAATTATGTTTAGAATATTTAAAAGTTTATTTATACAATAATCTTTATAGTTTAATTTAGTTATTTATAAATATGAATATAGATTATGAAAGAAAATACTCAAGTTATTCAAGATACGTTTAAATTTCAAAGCATTATATAGATATATTACTGTATTGTTGAATAATATTATATATATAAAAAAAAAAAACTCTTTATAAATTCTTTGTATACAAAAATAAACAAAATTTATCAGTAATAAAATCATTAATAGCTGATTATTTTACTAAGATAACCAATTTTGGTGTCTTAAATAAACTTGCTTAGCTCATAATTTTATATATATTTTGAAAGTTTCAAGTTTATAACTTTTGAACTCATAGTTTAATATTGTTAAAACAGCCTTTGGTCTTCATTATTAAAGTTTTAACTATATCTTATAAAGTATTTTGTTAACATATTTTATTGTCATAAGAAAAGTTGTAAAACAATTTCTTCTGATCAAAACAAGGCTAAAAAAAATCTTGTAGACTTAAAATTAATAGAATTATAATAGAAAATAACTTTAACTTCTTTGTAATTTTTTATTTTATTTTTTGTTTTTTTTTATTCTTTTGTCTTTACCTCTAAATTTTTTCTTCAAACTATTTTTTATATAACCTCAAATCATTTTCAAAATTGGTTTCATTTAATGTTATATTATATAAATTAAATTTATCTAAAAAAGAAATTTATTTATTACAAATTATCTTGTACTAACTTTCTAAAAATAAATTTTGCACTTAATTACATAATAGTTACTATAATATATAACTATTTACAAATTTGTACTATATTAGTCACACTAGCTATACTAGCCACAAACTTGTGTTACTCAGGTTATACAAGATTATATAAGCTGTAACAGCTGCAATAACTACAGTAAAACCTCTGCAAATACAAGTTATACTTTGCAATTAATATTATATTATAATTAAATTTTTAAAAATCTTTAATTAAAGATTACAAAAAACTTTACTAAATAAGCCAAGCTCAGACTTCTAAGTAAACTTATAGTACTATGTCTATTCTTAGTACAGAAACATCAAACACTTTAAATCTTAACTATTTCTTTAAGAATCATGTAAGTTTCTATAGCATTGCTATTTATAAAAAAGAATCTGAACAAGTAAGAGCTATTTTGAACAAATAAAAACCTACTAAATGTATTATTATAGAACTTAGATCTCATTCAGCAACTTATTTTTTTCTTGCTTCTGTAATACTACAATAATCAAGTGCATGTATAGATTATTTCACACCCAATTTATTGTAAAAAATAATAAAATATATGAACTCAACAGTAAAACTGATGAAAATAGACTCATGAGTCAATAGCACAGTAGTTAGTGCTCTTGGGTTATAATTACAAGATCATGGGTTCAAATCCAACTAGGAAACAATGCTCAGCTAGGATCACAATTAGAAATAATTATTAAGAGGATTCTTTTAATTAAGAACAAAGACCATACATCTAAATGCAGTCTGGCAGTATAATCACAAAATCAGTAACAATTAAATAAAGTATAATCTGTCAACAAAAGACACTAAAATTAAGTAAACCTAGCTTAAAAAGAATCAAAAATAGTTAGTACATTAACAATATAGAAAAGAAAACTGCAAGGCTATGGTGATAAGAAACTACATACCCTGTTAGAGTCCTATACTGTAGAGTCAAGAACCTGGGATATTACTAAGATGATATACTTACCTTCATATAGCATGGAATGGCTAAAAAACATTACAGATGAAGTATATAGCAATGAAGTATATTAACTTATAGGAACTAAATAATATAGGGCCACTGGCCATCCATTGATCTCTGTTTAATGATAGCTCTGGTCTTAAGAGAAATAAAAGATTCTAAGATGTTTAAAAACCTTCAGAATAGTAAAAAGAGGTAAAAATCAAAAAAAATTGATGAAACAACAACAAACAAACTAAAAAACTCCAACAAACACTTGCAAAATCTAAATCAAAAGTTCCACTATCTTCTATAGCCATTATTTATACATATACTTGTCCTAAATGCCAAATTCTAATAAACTGTAAAGTGACTAACAACAACTATATACTACAAAATAAATCTACATTTTACTAAAACATAGCATACTACAACAATTGTTTAGCTAAAATTTATAAAAAATTATCTTAGCCAATTAACCCAAATTTCAACTTACTAAAAACTCTAAACAAGGTTTATCTTTACAATATAAACTTCCAACTTAACAGCTTGTTACTTCTTTATTTGATTAAAATTCAAACAATTTTCTTGTTTTAGAACTCATATCTACTTCACTTAACTTTGAAGAAACAACTTCTACTAACAATAATATAGACATTGATAGCTTTATTATATCATCTAAATTATAACAATAACAATCACAAATCCAACAAACACAATAACAACAACAACAACCTTTATATTAAGCTTCACTACTTCTATACAAACAACAGTCTAACAAACAACTATCTTAATAACCTTAACTAGCTAATCTTATAGTTAAGCAACAAGACTCAAACTCAACCCATTATATGATTTTTAGCAAACTTTCTAGTTACTAATAAAATGCAAAATTATACAAAATTATAAACAAAGATATCTTGAAAACTTTTTAACTTTTTTAAAAAACATTTTCACAACTTCTATTCTGATAAAATTATTAAAGAAGCAGTTAGAAACTGAGATTTATTTAAAGCAAGCTTTTATCTATTAATTAGACAAATGACTGATACTAGACCTTAATTTTTTACTAATTTAATCCAACAACATAACTCTGACAATGATAAAGCTACTACAATACTATTTAACATTCTTGAAAAAACACTTAAAAAACTTATTTTTATATTTACAACAGTCTTTTTTACTAAATTTAACTATCCAAAAATATTTGTCTCTCCTGCTACTATTTTACTTATCAAAACCCATAACTAATTACAATTTTGCATTAAACTTGTCTGACTTTACTTATATCTCTCTAATAACTATTAAGCAATTAACTATACTAAATTCACAAAAGATATTAAACTAAGATTTAAAAAATTTAATATAACATCTGAGATCACTAAAGTTGATAAATAATATTAGTTTATCTTCATTAAAATAGATAATTATTTTAACATTAAACTTAATTTCAATCTTGCTAAAACCTTATTTCTTTAAAAATACAACATACCATCTTTAAAAAATTTACTTAGCCATTTTAATGAATGGTTCAAAAAAATTTTTCTTATATATAGTCACCAATTCTCTAGCACTATCAACAAAACCAAAGTTCAAAACTATTTTAAGTATAAATTTAGACAACATTTTATTTCTTATCTTAAGAAGCTTCTACCTATTATCATTGAGTTCAAAAAACCAACTAGTCTTCATGAAAGCTGTAATAAAACTTTTAGACATGCCAATCACCACATTCTTATCTGCACATAGAGTTCCTCAAAACTAAATTAAATCAAATATTAGGTTGATTTGAATTTGATCAAATCAAATATTTTCTTGATTTGATTTGATCAAATATTTGAATCAAATATTTGAATCAAATATTTGAATTTGATTTGATTTTCAAAAAAATTTAAAATTTTTAATCAAAAAAGAAAAAACTTAATTTACAAATAATTTTACTATATTAATCAATCTTGAGCTTTTAAGTAAAAGTATTCACTAAACAAAATATTCCTAGTTTTATAAAATAAAAAAGTTGATTGTTTTAATAAAATTTTAAGTAAATGGCTTATAATTTTGAATGTTCAATTATAAATTTTCAAATCAAATCAAATATTTGTTAAATCAAATCAAATTTGATTATATTTGAATTTAATTTGATTTAAAAATTTTAGATTTGAATTTGATTTGAACTCAAATATTTGATCAAATCAAATCAAATCAAATTGCAGAACCTTATCTGCACAAACTCCAAATGTTCCTATCTTGAGCTGGTTGCAACTAAAAATAAAAAAAAAGAGTCTGATAAAAAAAAAGAATTGAAAATTGAAATTAAATTTAACAATACTCAAAAAACAAATCCTAAGTCACAACTTATATACAACTCAACCAAACTTATCAGAAATATATTTAACATATTATACAACACTTATTTAAAAGAAATTGAAGCCTGGAATGGACTCTTTCTTAATGCATCAATATTCTATATTAAAGGAAAACATGAAGTCAGATTTACTAAACAAATCTCTACTACAGTTTTAAATAAATTGGCAACAAAAACAGAAGAGTATACCTGTTCTGCTAATTCTGTCAAGACTAATACAAAATAACAAGCCTTCTACTTTTATCAATATCTAACTATTTATTAAAATACTGCTACAGAAAATCACAATATTGACAAAATGGACAAACAATAGACTATTAACTTTCTTATATCTAAACTTATAAATACTGACTTTTTTGCATATGTTATTACATATTTTGACTGTACTTATAATGAATTTTCTAACTATTTTGTAATAACCAAGTTCTACAAAAAAAAGCATTACCAGAAGCTAAAACAATTCTACATAAAAAATTTAACATCAAATTCAAAATACTTATATTTATTACAGAGTTACTTTTCTTAGAACAAAAAGAACAGACTTCTTTTCAATAAAATTGTCTTTTACAAAACCTATAAATGCAGCTGCCATTTTATTAAATAATACATCTACAGTAGTTAATAGAAAAAATAATATAAGTAGGCAGATAGTAAAGCCTATTTATATAAAAAGCCAAGATAATAATAGTTAGATGCAATGTACAGAGCAGACTTTGATACCTTGCATAGCTGTTAAAGCTGAGCATATAGTGATCAACTCTGTAGAAAACAATCTTAGAAAATCATTCTCAACATCTTTAAGCTTTTATGATCTTCATATATGTTTTAACAAATTTCTTTTTATTACAACTTAACATTTCTTTTTCATGGCCAAACTATTTAGTCTTTTATACAATATATTGACAAATATAACTACAATAACATTGTTTCTAACATTACTTTCTTTATTAGCAATATCTATAATGAAACTCATATATATCTTCTAAATAACTTTCTCTTTTCTAATTATACTGTTATTCATTCTTATCTTCTTTCTATCTTTTATAACCTTTCTCTTAAATCAAATTTTTTCAATTCTACTTTCATTCTACTTAACTTATTTCTTAATAGTAACACTTTATTACAAGTATCTATATTTATATAATTTTTATATAACCTTTATTTAAATATTTGCATATACAATGTTAGAGGTTATAATATAGCAACTAAAAGAGAAGCTTGGTAAAATTATTGTTTTCACAATAATATCTGTCTTTTATATTATTGAAACCAAAATTGCTAATAGTACTAATCTTTAATTTTACAATAACAACTTATTCACTTACTTTTGGGCCAACTTAGAAAGCTTAGCAGAAGATACTGCTATTATAATTTAAAAACATTTACAATCACATATATATAACTGCCAAACATACTCTAGTAAAGCAATTGCTCTAGATTTTTTTTTCAAAAATAAAATTAAACTTCAAGTTATAGCTGTCTATCTTTCTTCTACTGATATACAAAAATGTAATAATATACAAAATATTGTTATTATATAGATCTAACAAGCTTTTCAACACAACCTTTATTCAATAATACTTAAAGACTTTAATATACATGATGATATCTGTAGCTCTTCATCTAAATTTAAACTTATTAATTATTTATACTACTCTAACATGTTTGATTTTGGTGTACATGTTAACAACAAGCATTTTATATAGTTAAATAATACTAGCCACAGTTATATTGATTATATCAGAACTGATTTATCTAACATTCAATTCTTTTTTTCATACAAACTTGATGATAGCAATATCTTAACACTTAGTAATTACTCTATTCTCATATCTATCTGGGCTTTTACCAATATATATAGCAAACCTTCATGTTATTATACTAATATCAGTCACAAAATTTTCAATTATAAAGCTATGTCAACTAATAAATAAACAGAATTCTTTGACCTTCTCTCTTACAATCTTAGTCTTCACAATATACTACTTAATAATAATACTAATGAAAGCATTAAAACTACTTGGCAAGCTTAAATATTCAATAATTAATACTGCAATACACTCTATTTCTAACAAAAAAACACATAAATGTAGCTACAACCATCAATATTTTTTTTATTCTACCTTAATCTACACATTACTTAAAGAGCTTAAACATCTAATAAAAATTATTAAAAACATTTACAACAATCTCAACATGAATATAATAAACTCTAGAATTAAGACTATTAATAACAAATCCTACTGTAACCTTTAAACTTTTAATTCAGATAATTATTTTCAAATTTATGCATGAATTCAACATACATAAGATATCTGGAAACAACTTTATTATGCTCATCATACAGAAAACTCATTACTACTTAATCAACAAATCCAACAATCAACTGAAAAGAGATGTGAAACACTTTCAACACATCCTAAACAAGCTATTAATAGTATTCTTAATCAATACAAAGCTTTTATTCAATTTTCTAACATCAAACTCTCTGTTCAACTTATTACAGACTTCAAACTTATAAAACAGCATATACAATCTCACTTCCATAACTGGACTGCATATTAACCAATTAATCAAGCACTGTTTAACAGCTTCTGATATATATATTATCAACTACAACTACATATTAATACTCAATAGTATAACTCTCTCAACTCTTCTATAATAAAAGAAGTTTTCTAAACTTTATTAAAACTTTCTAATAAAAAAGCCTGTGAACTTACAGATATCAGTTATAAAATGCTTAAACATGCAGACATTATCTGTATTAAAGCTTTTATAGCTTTATTTAACTATTGCTTTAATTCAAATCAAATTTTCAAACAATAAAAACATAATAGAATTTATCTGATTCTAAAATATAATACATTTAATAGTGACTTAAGTCTTACTTATCCTATTAGTCTTATTAAACATATTTGAAAAGTCTATATAAAAATTATTATTACTAAAATTAGTACTGTGTTTTCTTAACATCCTATACTTTCACTATACAATTATATTATCCTATCTAATAATAGCATATTTATACCAATTCATATACTTAACAACCTTATTAAAGATGCATCATGCAATAACAAACCAATTTGGCTTTTATCTTAAGATATGAGTAAAGTATATGACTTAGTTAATTTTAATCTTCTTCAAAAATCTTTACAACATCTTACTCTTTCTTACTTTATTATCAATACTATTACCAACTTTCTTCATAATTAACAAAATCAAGTTATTACAAACTTTGAACTTATTTTATTATATCCTATACATAATAGTATTAATCAGGGTAAAACTATCACTTCTCTTTTATGAAGAATCTATTATAATTCACTTATCTCATATATTTATAACAACTTTAAAAGTTATATTATATAAGTCTTTTGGCTAATTAACTTAAAACATCAAATATATAATAAGTTTAGCTTACACTGCTCAATTCTTGCTTACATGGATAACATTTTCTAAATTGTATCTTTACAACAAAAACTATTACAAATCCTTTCTACAGCTAAATTATTCTTTAATATAGCTAATATACAAATTAATTCTTCTAAATCTGTATTCACAACTAATAATAAACAAATCAACTATACTTTTATTACATATAACAACTATTTCTTAACCTTTATTTACCAAATAAACCATTTAAATTTTTGAATATTGGTTTATACTTAATAACAAACAAGCCAAACAAATCAAATTTATCACTGCAGAATCTTTATATCTTGTCAAAATCACAAGTACTAAACAAATTACTAATACACATATATGTTATATTATTAATACTGTCATTATTCCTACAATTAAATACCATCTTCATAATATTGTTTTTAACTAATACACATATAACAAAATCTTTACAAGTTATATAGGACTTGTGAAAAATAAAGCCAAACTTAGTTACATAATTTTTACTAGCATATTACTTTACTTTTAGCTATATAATATCTGTAATATATAGAATATTCAATTATAACACCATATTACAAACTTTACTAAGAGACTTAATTCTTCTGATTTATTAGAAATAAATACTCATATTAGGCTCCAACAACTTCAGAACAACTTGTGATCATCTACTAGTATTCTGATACATGACAACCTTATCATTGATGGGTCTAACAAATATACTATTAACTTT
Source organism: Cetraspora pellucida (assembly GCA_910591915.1). NCBI lineage: Eukaryota > Fungi > Glomeromycota > Glomeromycetes > Diversisporales > Gigasporaceae > Cetraspora > Cetraspora pellucida. The sequence continues at coordinate 3,420 of CAJVQA010003402.1, read as the reverse complement.
AAAATCATTCAACTTTTCTAACATCTTGGTATTAAATTTGCATTTAATCTATTATACAATATTTTATATACTGTTTAAGAAGAATCTATTTTACTTGAATTACTACTTTTATTATACTCAAAATATTTAATATTTAAAAAACAACTTAGATACTATTGCATTTTTTACTTAGATCAACTAACTATATTCGATAACTCATGTCTTTTAGATTGAAAACATATATTTATACATATAAACAAAATTCTTAAAGGCAAACAACCACTCAGATTTAACTATCCAGAAGATCAAACTACAAGCCACTCATACAATCATACTCTTTATCAACATCTATATTTACCTAATACAAACTATTATAATGATTCAACTAGACACTTTTCTTTATAAAAAAAAACTATGACTTATTATAGTACTTGACAATTAAATTATTATTGGTAAAGTCAGAAGACAACTCTCTTCTTCAGAAACTATTCTTATTACTTACTAGCAATGTTATATAGAACAATAATTTATTTGTTTATATCTACTTCTACCTATTTAATCATAATCATACCTAGGTTGCTTTTTTAACTCTTATACAATTGCCAATAAATGTATAATCAATATTCCTATTAACCTCTTTTTTAAATTTTTTGGTTAAGTTAATATATATAACAAAACTCTTGACTTCAATGTCAATTATCTTGATCTTATATACTCTATTGCAATTCAACATCCTATTCAAATTCCTAGTCCTTCTAATATTAATATTACAACATACCTAATTTTAATCATAATTGAACCTAGTATTTTAACAGACAATCTTTAAAAAATCACTAACTACAATACACAATTATCAGAATTTTATTTCTATACAGATGGCTTAGTTATCAACCTGAATATTTTACAATGCTCTATGAGCATTGAATAGGCCTAAACTTTAAATAACAATATATTGTATATATTTTAAGCCCAAACAAGATACTGGCCTTGCTTATTTAAATCTGAGCTCACTACTATTTTATCAGCTCTTATTACTGCTTTAAAAAACTGTACTATATATATATATACTAATTCACAGTTTGTAATCTTCAAATATCACAGTTTTTCAAACTTAACTCATATCTTATCCTATATACATACATTATATTTCTTATTATAGAACATACTTATTAACTTTGTTAAATCATACAATATTCATATTAATTTTCACAAAGTTATTGCTCATTAGGATGTTCAGTACAATAATTTTGCAAACCAACTTGCATGCAGTTATCACAATTTGCCATATCTTATCTTTATTTCTTACAATATTTACAACTCTGTATACATCTTAAACTTCGAAAACTTTTTCTTAGAATTACCTATTTGGTACAGTATCTATACAATATGTTATGCATATATTTATGCATTATAAATTACACAAAACTATTTTCAAAAATAGTACAAAATTCTTAACCAAGTTAATTGGCATGCTACCTGGCTATATATTAACAACAATCAAAAAATCTCAAACTTTTTATACAGCTTTTAGTTCTTTACTCTTAAATTCTTCAAAATTAAAATTCTACTAAATGATTTTTCTACTTCACATATTTTACACAATGATATCACTTATACTTACCTATCTGTCATCACTGTTATCAAATTAGTTCTTACCTTTACTAGACAACTTGTCCATCTAATCAACTACTATACAGTCTTATAGACATTTCATTACAACATACTTTAAATACTAAAACACTTGATATTACATCAAATACTATAACCAATTTGCATAACCAAATCAAGCAATTGAATAATATGACTACAACATTTGTAATTAAGTTCTTACTTTATTTTAATTAACAAATATATTACAAAATCTGGATTTTATATTGTATCTTAAGATTTATAACCCAACCTTCTAAATATAACATACCTTCAAATGCTGTTTTACTTCTATTATACACTCTTTTACTCAATTTTATTAGTTTAAAAATAAACTTCTGATATATTCAATAGATTAAATATCAAACTAATCTCCTATACATAATTACTAATACTTAAATCTAAGTGAGTCTTGGCCATTCTAGTGGTTTAGGTTATAGATAAATTAGTCTAAACTTCTATGCTTTCTATAATATTTTAAAAGCAGAATTGTACTTTATGTAAAATCCTAATTAAATATTCAATAAATATAGAGGCATGACCTTACAATTAATATTAAAAAAAAATACTATATATACAAATAGTATTATTGAATAATACTGTATATACAGATTATAGTATTAAATACTTAGTATAAACTAAATTTGTACATAATATATAATAAGCAAAGATAATGATTATTAAAAAATAACTTTATTATTTAATAAAAAGTAAAACTTTACTAATAGTTTTACTTATTCTTTAGTTAATTTAATTAGTTAATCATTATATATTATAAAATTTAGAATCTTTAATCAATATGCTTATACTATAAAAAGTGCAATTTTCAATATCTATTTTGGTATATTTTCTAATTATATTATGAGTTTGTATTACTCAATACTACTATATAATCAAAATTATACAGATACTCTATGATCTGCCAATTATGCTAATGTAATTATAGTTATAAGCATCTTATTTTAACTAATTAACAGAATGCTATCATTATAATACTATCTATATATTATATAGATAATTATTTAAATTTTTATTGTTAGTAAGTTTTGGATTCATAACTTATTACTTAGAAAATTAACAACTTATTTACTTTACTAAGTTACTAAACTTCTTTATTATTATATTACTTTTAATTATTTAATCTTTTAAAGTTACAGAAAACATAACTTAGTTTTGTTATAAGTCTATTTCAAACTATTAATCTTGTCTGTAAAAGCTTAAAAACTTAAATACTAAATTACAGAATCTAGATCTATTTGTTAAATAAGTTGTTTAATATATAATTAAAATTTCTTATAATAATTACTTGCATTTATCTTTTTTATTTAAAAATAATTTTTATTATTTTTTATTAGATACTTTATTTTGTTATTTTATTATTTATTATATATTTATTTATTTTTTTAATTGTATTTATATGTTTTTTTATTATTTTTCTATCAAAATCTTTATATCTATTTTTTATATTTTGTTATTGTAATAAAAATTTTTTTTTATATTATTATATATTTATTTTTAGTTCTATATTATATTTTATATTTTTTTAATATTTTTATATAGTTTATAGATTATTTTATTAGTTTTAATCATTTATTTAATAAGTTAATATTTATTTTATTAGTAAATTTCTTATAGTATTTTATTTTAACTAATAGTTGTTTGAATATTTAAAATAATAGTTGTTTAGTATTATAAAGACCCTGACCAAAGGTCTTAAGACACTCTAAAATGATGAAACAATTAATTTAATTATAGTTAATTAATATTTATTAATTATAATGCAATATTTACTAT
>CAJVQA010003401.1:0-19539 GCA_910591915.1 Cetraspora pellucida | reverse complement strand
ACCTGTTATATGCTAATATACTTACCCTAAAGTATAATAGGTGCACCATGGTGCACCAGTGCACCAAATTATAATTTTCATATTTTTTACATATGTTATATTAATTTATTTAAATAATTTAATAGAAAATCTTAAAGTTTTTTTTACATAAATAGTGTTAATATAAAAATAAATGCTTCTAAAGAAAATAAGATTTCAAGCATAAAATTTTTAAAGTTAATATGATTATAAGTTTAAAGACCTGAAAGCTAGTTTTATTTTAAAAATACTTAAATACAACACAGAGTTATCTTTTTTTTTATTTTGATATATTTTTTTATATAAACCCATGCTGTACTTAATAGCTATATGCAAATATTTCATCCACCAACATGACTTAGGTACATTTCTTTATACAAGTCACATGCTATGCTTGGTTCAGGTACATATGTCCGTATATTTTTATATGAGTCATATGCGCACATGCAATACTTAATTGACACATATGATATTTCATTCTTCAACTTGGCTCAGTTTTTTCCAAAGTTGTAGAGAATTTAACCTTGCTGAAAGCTTAGACTTCGTCTTTCTCCGGAGCCTTCGCCATTCGCCAGGGGTTTTACCATTCACCGGGGGTTTGCCGTTCGCCAGGGGTTTCGCCATTCGCCGGGGGTTTCGCCCTTTGCCAGAGTTTCGCCAGTTTCATGTTTCGCCATTTGCGAAAAGCAGTTTCGCCTAACAACTATATGCCCTCCTAAAGATATTAAACATATTATCCGTAATATACCCCTTTAATGTCCTATATTACTTAAAGCCCTTAATTATTATGTCCCTTTAATTATAGATTTCCTTTATTACCTTATTACCCTTCTAACCACTAATAATCCTAAACGATGATTGACATAGCGGCTAATTTATTGAGATCTAAATAGTAGAACCGATTACTTATAAATTTGGTCAAATTACAGATCGCTTGACCAAAGTTTATAATTCCAAATCTGGTCAATGGTCTGCAAATTGGAACGGAGTTATAAGTGCTATTTAATCACAATCAAAATTAGCCCATATGAATCGATTAGTTGTTTAAATCAATTTGTTAAAAAATGATTTTTCAACTAACAACCGTGCTGACAGCAATAAACGACCTCTAACTAACAAAATAATGCTTACTCTTTTATACAATAAAAAGCGTCTATAATATCTAATTACCAAAGTTTTGATAGGAAGTTCGAATTATTGACGGCTCTGAAAGTGGATATTTTCTGTATTTATCGAAATCGAAAATTTACTATACGTATATATGGGCTTGGAAATCAATAAATCAAGTAAAAAATAATCCTAAACTTATTTTAAATTGTTTTATGTAAAAAAATATCGGTTGAAATAATTGTCATTTTTATAGCACCTAGCTCATATTAATCACATTAGTTTTATAACTATTGCTTATTAATAACTAGAGCAAACTGAATTCCATAACTTATGATATTATGATATTTCTTATAACAATAAAGTTTATTTCCATGTTAATTGTTTCTTCCTATTTAAATAATTATTATTTCATGTCTCAATATGTGGATTTACGTGTTATTAATCACAAATTTATCACAATTTTTTTTCTTATTTGTTATCATCCGGACTTTATTTGTTGTCACTCCAGTCTTTATTTGTTATCACCCCAGACTTTGTTCTTTTGCATCAAATTTAAAAATGTAAAGAGGGACAAAGAAAATGTTGATAGAAATGACGTTGAATGAAACGGGAAATAAATAACAGTACGAATCAAGACGGTGAGTACTTCTATTCCATTTTATTCCGATATCAGATGACCTATCAAAACTTGCATATATCACTAATGCAAGTTTTGATTGGTCAATTGATATCTGAATGGAAGTATTCATGTATTCACTATCAAAATATACTTGATTTTTAAAATATTATTTTTAATACAATTTTTAAGCTTATAAAAAAAACTGTTATTATAGTTTGTATAAATTACACGTACTTATAAAAATTAATGTTAGAAATGAATTTTTTTAACTTTAAGAACAGAAATTTATTTTAACCACATACTGTTTATATGGGATCTTTGCCATGAAATTTTTTTACTAAAAATAGATTTACTACGATTTTCCTAATTAAAATATCGTGTAAAAATGGCTTGGAGGGTCATTTTGTTTGCAAAGCTCTCATATTATCTATTTTCAAACTTTTTCTCGGAACTTACTTTAATTAAATGCATTAAACATTCGGCGAAACTTTCTAAAACTTTTTGAGTTTCATGATTTTTTGATTTTCTGCACCAATAACATGTGTTAATCACGATGTTAGGATTAAGATTAAAATAAGGTATAGATATGTGTGCCGTCAGGAGAAAGCCAGGTTTCGTGAATTTAAGTTTATTATTTGTTAGACTCAGCCTTGATCAAAAATACATATAATACGTAAGTAATTTAATTACCTGTCATAGGTGCGTAGTTAGGGCTGAATATGATAAATAGCAAATAATAAACTTTAAAGCCATATATGTTTCATCTGGAGTAAAGATCTATTGGGATCAACTACTTTAAATATCTGAAATAGCACCTAGATAAAATCAAGCCCCCGAAATTAGATCTTCATTGCATGCATTAAGTAATGCATTAAGTAATGGGTTTAGCACAGTCCAGAAGGGTCGCTACTCAGATGTAACATAGGTGCGTGCGTATGTAATTACCTACTTAAAATATGGTTGCTTAATCCAGTAGTTAAACATTTTGAGTTACTGGGGATATTTAAAAAGTCTCATGTTACACCAATGTTACACCTTATGATAATCGAATTTCGAACTTATAACACTAGCGCTAGTTACTAAAGATGATATATAAGAGAATTTATCCTAATGTATTACGAGGTTGTGTTATATAAATTTTACTGGTTAATTTTTTTTTTATTGAAATAGAAACTTGCTATTAATAACGATAGAGAAACATTTAAACTAATGTTCTAAGTAGAACATTTACTAAGTAGAAGAGGTAACGATAAATACTGAAAATAGCCATTGTGCTATATTATTGAGAGAAATTATGAACTTCCACAATTGGACCCTCAACTGCAACGAATTTTATTTGCTTACGTACAGTGAAAATAGTGATGATAATAATGATATCATCACTATTAATAATTTATACTAATCAAGCTACTATCACATATTGTCCGAATGTCATTACGTTGCTTTCAAATCTTTTACAACTTAGAGTACAGTAATACGGCAGTCAGATGTAACCGTATGACAGCTGTTTCATAAGTTATGGGGCAGCTGAACCATTTTCTAATGATCAAATTGACAAGTTACCAATATAAGCAAAAGTCGGAAACTTATTTATCCGTTTATTGCCAATTTTTTTGTCTTAGAATTTATGAAAACAACTGAAACCTTGCAAATGAATTCCAACCTCATGGATTTTCAAAAAATCATTTGTACTCGAAATTATGTCTAAAAAACCATAAAAATTTTCTTGAAAATTTTTTGTTACATATTCTATGTAGCTCTGACTTGATTCCAAACTTTAAAGTCATGCCTCTCATGCGTCATTAGTGCAAATAAACCAATCAGTAGCTTTTCTTGGTTAGATTTGTTTTATTTGTAGAAACAAATAAATCTTGATTCTCTATCAATAGACATATATAATACCATATATAATACCATTTCATTCTTGGCAATTACAGATTTTTTATCCATTTCATTATGGCTTTTCCGGAATGCAATGTACTATTACTAAATCTTGTTATTATTTGTAATGGCAATAGTCATATCATATAAAGACACATATGTTTCACGGAATTTTTCTATTCTAAAAATGTATAAATATATGTTGGATTGTTTATATCTCTATAAATGTTAAACAATTTAATATCAAAAATATTTGAAACAGCCACATTAAAATCAAATTTGCCGCTCGAATTTGACATGCTGTTCTGACTGTTGATGATGTATAATTGTAATTACTAGGACAATCAAATGGAATATCACCCATTTCATTAATTGTAAGTACTGTATATATAGCTTTTTTTATAAATGTACCGATGTAAAAATTCATTCAAAAAAAAAAATCAAAGGTTTACAGAAAAAAAATATACAAATAAATACTTACTTGGAAATACTATCAATAAAACATAACATAATCTTGAGTTATTCAAAATATGTTAGTAAAAAATGTTGTAATATAAACGAGTATAATTATAAAAAAAATACTATTGCGTACACAATATTTTGATCCAATTTTTGTTCTCCATTAAAACAACTACAAAAAAAGCTGATCAATAAAAGAACTATAATTAAGCAAAAAATATTGAATCAGTCAAAATTAATTAATCATAAATTAATTGCTAATTTTTGATAATATTATAATTTAACCTACTTATCACAATGCACAAAACTGACAGATACCTAAAGAAAATAAAATAAAAAATTAATCTAAAGTCTCATTAACCTTTAAAGAATATATTTTGCCTTTAAATATTACACGTAATCGATCTCGTGAATTCGTAATACGCCTTCCGTATTAGTAAATAGGATAATTTTAGCAACTTCTAAAGAATATTGAATAAAAATTTATTGGTTAATTATTAAAATCAAAGAAAAAACGGAAATTTTAACAATTTATAAGTTACCAAAAGCTGGACAAATTATCATTAACAAAGTAGTTACTGAAGAAATGGTATTCGTGACTAAATACCAAAATGTATCCATCGTTTTTATAAATGAAATTTTCACTTCTGACAATGAAGGATTCATTTTCGATAATTAAAGTTTTGTTGCAAAATAATTCGTTATATAAATCATATAGATCATTAAATATATTGATAGTTTAAATCAGATACTATCTAAGCCCAATAAACTTGTTAATATTAATACGTGCCCTTATTTGTTTTTACATGATTGTATATATTGTTCTTTGAGATGATGCTAACAATGTAGGTGTTAAAAAACATAGTAAAATCTCGAACTTACTTAAATTTGTAAAGAAACAATGGATTATATAATCCTGTAATCATACATAAACGTTGTAATGTCGTAATGTGGCACATACCCGTTAAAGATCGACTTAATGTATTTCCTAATCATCGGGCGTTATCAGGTTTATTGTTGATCGAAGATCCATCAGATATTGAGGCGTATATCCATTAGAATGTAGGTTCTATATTGAGTTTACCGAATAACTTATTTAATATTAAATATCACGGATAGCATCGCTGTGGCGTAGTCACAGAAGTAAGAGATTTGATCAAATAACCGAGCATATCCGAATCTATAAATTATTAAGGAACTATTAAATTTTGGTTTTTGAAATCCGAGTTTTCTTCTTTCTTTTTTTTTCTTTCTATTTAACTTATTAGGTCTGTGTTATCTATTTATTTAAAACTAATGGCTGTGAACGCTTTCAATATCTGAATTGATGGCTGTGTACATCCGCACAACCATCTGTTAAATTCAGATTATATGAAAGCTGTGAATTTAAACGTGTACACATATTTACCTCGTAATCATGTGCAATATACATTATTATCCACTAAAACAAGTTATATATTTAATAATTCTCTTGATCATTTGATATATTTAAATAATCTCCTGCCTCACTATTTGTTATTCATGACCACCTTCATTCTAATTTCCCGTGTGGCCGGGAATCTTCCTATGAGAGACTCCCGATCATGTGAAAATTGGAATGTTTTAGGTGGTCATGAATAATGTAAGGCAGGGGATTATTTATTTATTTCCTGTGAGGAGTTTAAAATTACAGAAGAGAGGATTCCACGATGATCATATGATACAGACGGCCCTTCGGGCCATATGTATCCTATGATCATCGGGAATCTCTGCTGTAATTTTTAAGCTCCCAGGAAATAAATAATACTAATTTCCACAGTTTTGTTTGACCAGCTAACTTAAACTCGGTGTTTAAAATAAATTTTTGATTTTTATATTCTCAAAGGTATTTTTAAATTCTCGATATTAGCAAAAAAAAAAATTATTTTAATACTCTATATAGAAGAAAATTCATTGTCCGGAGCATAGCAGAGGGCTCACAGTCTAGACATGTTTTGGTCGGCACGTCCAAACCATCCTAGCATCGGCCAAAAATCGCGGTATTTAAATCAATACTCCTACCAATCACAGAATTAAACGAAATTCAGTATCGTAAAAGAGTTTTTTTGTTTTTAATGTGATCCATAAATATCATTTCCGTGACATATTTTACTAGTGCTAAGTAATTCAAATTAAATTATGCTGTTTCGAGAATAAAGTCAATGAAATTACTTAGACTCGAGTCTGTTGTGTTTTTATGCACTTGATTAGTTTCTTCCGAATGCGAAAAATAAAACCATGTTGGTAATAGCAATATTGGTCTGTTTCTATACGTTTGAACATAGTTTTAATAAAATAATAAAACTATCTTTATATACTTTTACAATGAAATTTATCCTGCCCAAAAATCTTTATTATCTTAAATTTTCATAATATAATGTTTTTTGTTATATAAAACTGAACATTGTATATAATGTATAAATTCGTTGCATTTAGTTTACTAATGCTATTAATATTAAGCATAAATATTATTGCTAGTAAAAGGTATTTAAATTATGATCACGGCAAGTTTTTCTTAAAGTTTTTGTATTTTCAAATTCATTTAGGTCATTTACCATCTTTTTAACTGGATCAAGGTTTTTTTTTCAACTGCATTTAGTCTTTTGTTTTGTTGAGGAAAATTCGATGATTTTCAATAAACTTTATTGCCTGAAAAGTTAAATTTCGTTAGTTATATATTGTAATGATTAGAAATGGATCAATGATACATTAGACGTAAAATTAGATCGATTGCATAATCATTTGTTTCACATAAAGAGTAAATACAGTGTATGTAGCATATATAGTAGAAGTAGCATAATGGGTAGATTTAGCAGATGTGACATCATTAGCATATATAGAAGAAATGTAAATAATTTTTAAAAACACAAGCATTTGTATGAAACAGTGATCTCACATATATTATAAGAAAACATACACTTTATTGTGTCAAATCAGTGTCTTTTTTTGTAATGCTATTATTCAACATTATGCAAACTGTTTTAGGATACTTATTAATAAGAATTTTTAAGTGAACAATTTTATTATAACATTATAATATGAAAAAGTAATAAATAAATTAATTCTTCTATAACAACTGATATTATTTTTACTTATGAATTCAATATTTTTATACTTTTGAGCTTGTTATGTTCAAAAATTTGTTAAAAAAGATTTTTTTTTTTACTTAAGTAGTCATACTGGTGTATTTTTATTAAGGAAATATTAACATTACTGCTAATACTACATGCTTAATTTCTTAGTTCCAACTCTTCTAGCTGCTTCTAAGAGTGCCCAGAAGTGACCTACTACATCAAGCGGTAACAAGTTACCACCTGGAAGATTATTCCTAACTCTACAATAAAGTATTACTAAACTGATAACACTTTCTCATAAAGAAGTAAAAGAAAAAAAAAATACTAAACTAAACTAAATTAAAAAGAATTACAGGAAGAAAAAAGAAAAAAAAAGTCAGAAAACACATCTTATTCATAACTATTCCAATAAGATCACTAATATTTTAAACCTGTACTAAGGATCTAATTATACTTTAATCTGTACTAAAGGAATAAAAATTCTATATATATGATTTTAGAAATTATTATATATCATTAATTTACTATAATCCATTAACTTAAATCTTTTTTTGTTTCTTCATTACACTATATATTAGGCATATATATGATTGTTATATTCCTATTACATTATATCACAACATGTAACTTTATGAAAAAGAAAGTAGTAAATAATGTTGATATTTTGTAGAAGAAAAATCAAATTCCTTACTTTTAGATAAAAAAATGAAATAAATGAAGAAGGTTGGCAAATATGATATATAAAGAGTCAAACTAAAGAGAGTGTTTCTAGCTATTTGTTCTGTTTTCAAGTTTGTAATAATCTTTAATTAGAGTTTTCTCTATTATTTCCAGAATCTTCTTCTGATTTGGATACTAAATATGTTGAAAAGTCTGGTTGCAAAAAGGTTTAACCTTGACACAAACCATCAGAAGAGTCATTTGCATTTCAGTTTTTTTATATACTTTTAGTTTATTAACAACAATCTTCTTTATATATTAAAACAGAATCAAAGATATCATTTATTTAAAAATATAACTCTTCAAACTATTTTGGTATTAGTTTAGTTTAAATAATCATTGGAAAGAGTTATATATTATAGTATTATAAAAAAGATTATTATATAGTAAGTAATATTTTTTTTGTATTACTTTTAGCTTAATTAACAAAAAATATTTAAAAAAATAAAAATGAACCTAAAAATGAAAATAGAAAAAATATAAGCAAAAGATATGAAATAATTAAAATTAATCAAAAACAGATGATTATTAGCTTATTGAATGAACTATATAAAAAGTTAGTTATTAATAGGTTTATAATACTAAGCAAAAAGGGTATAACAACTTAGTGAAGTGAATGGGTTGTCAACTTTCAAGTGGCAGGTCTAAGTTTCAATTTTCATAGTACTAAATTTTTAAAATTATATCTATGTTATATTAATTGTCTCTTGTTAATCAGTTAAAATTTGGGTATCTATAATTTTAGGTACACCAAGTTGGATCTCACTTGATATTAGGAACTTGGGGCATCTATATGAAGTGTAATGTTATATATATATAGAGGAATGTAAAAAACCAGTGTTATATAAAACATTGTACAAATCTATAATAAAATCAATGGATGTAGAAGGCTAAAAAACTGAAGAGACAAAAACCTATTTGAAAATTCTAAATAAAAAGGTAGTACAAACTTTTGATAATACTATTGAACTAATGGAAGCCTATAAAACATCTTTATAGAAAATGTCAGATAAACCAGATAATAAGATGTGTAGAGAAGCATATGACCAACCAAAATGCTAAAATAGTTAGAGAAAAAGAATATATAAGTATACTATACCAAATTATTAAGATTTAAAGTCTAAAAAGTTTAACAGTTTTGAGTTGCAGCTAATAAAAAATAATAAAGAAGATATTTGAAAAACAGATACCAGAATTTGGGTGAACTTTACAAGGATAATAGTAGTTTAATAGATAATCCTAATCACAAATATTGGTTTTGTCATAGCAAAAATTTCAGATTAGTAGTAGATAGAAAATATATAGCTCACTCTAATAAGTTTACCTTAAGAATAAAATTGTTCTAAGGTTGAGATAAGGATCTAGATATAAGTGACCAAGTTAAGTTAGTATAAAAGTTTCAGATTAGAGGGTTTAAATAGAACACCTGAGCAGAAGTGTTAAGTATAACAACTAATAGAGAACCTTTAGACAAACTCCTTAAATAGGTAATATAAAAAAGTTACAAATATACTAATTGTATACTTGTTGTAATGTTTGACAAAAATATTAATAAAATTAAAAGACCAAAAAGAGTTACCTTAAAACCAAAAAAAATAAATAATATTAAACAAAAAAAAAATAAAATAAATAATATAATCAGCTTTTATTGATAAAAAATTTTGAATATTAATTTAAAAAAAAAATTCTCAAATAAAAAAATATCAAAAAAAATAAAAAGAAATATTCAGTTTAAGAAAATAAATTAATAAATCATTAACCATTTTTATATAATAAACAAATATCAAATTATAACTAGGCATACTTAGAATATTATAACTAAATAATTAAGAATAATTTGCAATAATAATCATAGACAAAACTACTAAAAATTAAATAAAACAAAAAAACTGCCTTCTGCACTTCTGTCTTTTTTACAACCTTGTTGCTGACTAAGTTAGCAACTAAAGTAAGCAATGATAGTATGAGCAGTAAGAAGGCAATATTGAAAGCTTATTAAAACAGATGATCAATATGGCACAGTAATGAATAAATGGCTATGTTGATCACATATCTTAAATGGATTTACCAGCAGCATACACTGTATTAGCTGTATAATTGGTATCATATTGATGATTTATATTGGTAGAATAAGGAGAATTAACAAAATCAAAAATATAATTAAAATAATCATTATAAACATTATGATCAGTATAAGTAGCATAAACATTATAAGTAATATAAGTAGTATATTACTAATAAAATATATAATAAGCTCTATGTAAATAAAGATATATAATAAAGACTTTGTACTCTCCAAAAACAGTTTAGTTAGTGCTCAATAAACATTTTGCCTCATAATAATTCTCTGTTTCAATATATAATACAAACCATATCTACAATCATAACTATACTTTTGCCCAAATATAACATGCCTCTCCAACTAAGCCTGACTTGTAGGTTACATAACATACCCATTTGTCAAGTGACTAACTTGCCATTTTATCTGTGTCAATAGTAATAAAAAGAATAACAACAAAACATATAGCTGAAATCCAAAAGAAAAAAATATGATCTGCTTACATATATACTAATAACAGCAATACAATAGATAAACAAAATAAAGAAAAAAAGTAAAGAACTAATTACAAAACTACTATTCTAGTTCAAACAATATCTGAAAAAACACAATAGAAGAAAATTTCAAGAAAAAAAAAAATTCTAGCTCAATCCTGAATTCTCAAAATATAACATTATAAGTAAAAATAAAAACAATAACAAATCTAATTCCAAACTTACATCAACCAATAAAAAAAAATATTTTCATAGATTTACAAAATAGCCAGAGCCCAATCCAAGTTTCTATTACAACTAATACAATTCTTTTTACACAAGAACAAAATATAAATGTAAACAAACTAATTCATCAAAACTAGGCCCTAGACCTAGTATATATGCAGATAATAATACAAACAAACAAATACCAGATATAGAACTAGACCAAGACACAACAAACATAGATAATAAAAAAGAAGAAACACATTCAACAGACACAATATTAGAGAAACAAATACAAAAAAAGATATCATATAGCTAGGTAGTTATTAAAAGCCTTTTAGAAAGAAACAAAAAAGTTTCAAATAGCTTCAACAGTAACAAAGAAAAAGAATAGTATTAGCATATATAGTCAATTCTAAAAGAAATTAGACAAGATAGACTAGAGCTTTTTGATATGACAATCTGGACTTAGTCAAAAATCAAAGATGCATTAATCTTCTATGATAACATTAAAGAATTAATTAGATATAAAGTTTTTATAAAACCAACTACAAATTATATTTCAAAAGCAATTGTAAAAAAATTGTTCTATAGAGATATAGCATTTTTTAGAAGCTTTACATAAATTATTGCAATCAGATCACAGCATCAAACAGAATTTAATAATTAGTTTCAGAGGCTCTAAATATCTATAAAAAACAATATAATATATTAGCAACAAGCAAAAAAAATCAGAACCAAATCTTTGAACTACTATGAATTAAACTAGCAACAAATTACTTAACTAATCTAAACTTCAACTGAATAAATGTATAGAAGATTATGAGATATATCTTTTACTTAACAGAATTTGCAAAAATCTTATAGTAACTAAATTTTGAAACAACCAAAAAAATAGTTTTAAGTTTTATTAATAAGACACTAATACTATTACCTTTGGAACCTACTTTAATTCCTAGTTATCTAATAAAAGCTATTCCTTTTAGTCCACCTATTTCAAATTGTTAAATTATTGCACTTGTAACCAAAACTTTATGTTTAATGTTTTCATTAAAAAAATATCTGAAAATATATTGCAAATAATCATAAACCTCTACTAAACTCATACAAACTTCTAAATGATAAAGTACACAATATATTTTTATTATAAGCAGAGCAGACTTGCAAAACCTGGCTTGATACAGAGAAACCTTGCAGAAGTTCTATATTTTTTGACAAATTCTTTTTAGCTACTTTGAGCTACTAGTACCAAAAGCCCACTACCTTCCATCTCAAAAGACTTAACTCCAGACTAAAAGAAATTTTTTTTTTTATCTAAGGACCAAGAAGACTTTAAAGAACATATTAGACTTTTGCAAATGGTTTACTTATTTACAAGACTATCAAATGACTATATTATCTTATATAGATAACTGCTTCAAAATCCTGCAGATTTAAAAATATCAGATCTTATTTTCTCTTTACAAACTACAAAAGAAGTTGACCTATTCATTAAAAAAATTCTATTCATATACAGCATTCCAACACTATTACCAAAAACATATTGTGATTTCAATTATACAGAACTTTCAAACTTACCAGAAGATGCCAAACTAGTTACAGCAGTAAACTTAACCCTAATAATCTCAACTTTCAAAGAGCTAAGCATTGTAGCCAAAGTACTATATAAATACTACTATTTCTATACAATTCTCAATCTTGGATAAACATTCAAAAAAAACAACTTGAACTTAGTAATACTTTAGATAAACTATTTTCTATAATTGAAAAACTGTAATTTACATTAGCTAAAAAAAAATTGATAATATAAATGTGTCTATTAAAAAACATTACAATATTTTCTTGGTTTTGAAAACTTTTTGCCAAAAATTTTCTTATTATCAGTACCAGAATACATATTCAATCTTATAGATCTACTTGAATCATCTTTTGACATTTTTGAAAACAAAGAGACAACTAACATAATACTAAAAACACAAACACTTGCAATAGAGAAAGGCTGTATGACAGAAGACTTATGAGCATACATCCTAATGCAATATTTTACAATCTGTAAAAAACATAAATGAATCAAATCTCTATGAATTTAATATAAATAAAAAAATTAATATTACTATTCACAACATTAAAGGCATTAATAATATACTAAAAATGTAAATTTATATCAAACACTATGCTAAATTAAACTTATATATAATCTCTCTTATTAAAACTAAGCTAAAAGACTTGATGATAAAGTCATTAACTAATTCTTTTATAAAATCTTTATTTCAAACTTTGTACTATATAAACCAAATCAATAAGAAGCTAGCTTGAGAATTGCTTTAATAATTTCCAATTAACTATAATCATATATTTACAAAATTAATATCTTTCAATAAACAGCTATATGTCTTAATTTCTTTTTCCTAATGACAACAAATTTTGTATCATTTTAACTTAACTTTTTTTAAATAATTCTTTTCTTCTAAAAAAGACACATCTTAATTACTTAACTGAATTACAGAAATTAGAACTAAAAACTGGTACCTAATCATACTAGAAGATTTTATTGCTAATTAATTCAGAGACAAATATTTTTTAATATTCACAAATCTAAATGCTACCAACCTAACAAGCTTACTAGCCTTTTATAACATCCAAACATCAACATAGCATGGCCCAACTTCTGCTAACCAAATTAATAATTTTTGAATCTCATTAGATATATTACTAGTATTTGAACTTTTATTTCTAACTAATGCTTCTTACATTTTAGGAAGTGATCATTGCATTCTAAGTACAACCTAGTACACAAACTTTTCACTCCTAAAAATTCTAAAAACAAAAAAAAAATATATATATATATATTTGAGAAAATAACATCAAAAAACTGAAAAAACTTTGAAGATTTACTAAACATCTGTCTTAACTTATAAAATATTCTAATATCAAATATGAACAAAAAATAATATAAACAAAATATAGAACTTCTAGATAACAAAAAAAGAAATAAACATATTCTATATACTCTTACTACTCCCAAATCCTTCTTTGCATATTCACTAAAAGCAACCAAACTACTTTTGATCTTAAAAATATTGTTAACCTACAAAAATAATTATAACTCTTGAACTACTAAACAGAACTCGATGAAACTACCACTATTCGAATCAACTTACTGAGATGGTTCTAATGAGGTATAGATCATCCATTTCTGATTACAGGATCCCAAGATCGAATCCAATAACCAAATTGATAAAGAAGCTGCAATCTGATTAGTTGAATGATTACTGCGCAAAATATCATACATATTAAACATATAACATTTATGTGATTTAAAGCATATATATTTTATATTATATTTAGTTTACATATATTATTTAGTTTATTTATTTTATTTATTTTATATATTAAATATATCTTATTTATTTTATTAATAGTAGTTATAAAATATCTTGTATATGTAAAAGATATAGACTGTTACATTTACTATGTAGCCAAAAAGTATAAAAGCAGCAGATGTGGACCCCAAGTTCAACATCGAGTCTTCATACTCTTTCACTAATAAACTACTAGTTTATACTACCCAAATTAAACAGTTATTAGTATCTTTATATACTTTTAATTATAGTCTCTTTCATAATTACAAATTGTCTTAAATTTTCTTTGTTAAGTTTTTTAAAATAAAATGCCTTCCAACTTAATTATAACACAGTAACAAATGAGGTTACAAAAAGTGTTCACTATCTAAAGTTACTCTAGTTATCTACTATCTTAGAAGAAATAGATATAGAATAACAACATTAACAAATATTTATATTACCTCTTAAATAACACTTTAAATGACTTAACTAAAATAAACTTTTATTTATCAAAAGCAGCTACTCTTGCAGAAATAACATTTCATTAATTACACAAGCACAATTAAAGCTTTTTTTACATAATCTTATAACACAGATAAAGCAATATAAGCATACAATATAGCAAGCACAAAATTTTTAAAAAAAAACAAGAACAAAGTAAAAGAATCAAGTTCTATACAAACTGAAGATATTTAGACTTTAAAGATAACACTAGTCATATGCTAAATAGTATTCTTAAAAGAAGAGCAAAACTAATAAACTTGAAAAAATTATATTTTCAAACAAAATAATTACTGATAAGAATAAAATTAAAGAAGCCACATGCCTACATTACAAAAACTGAACCAAAAAAAATCCATTTAATAATGTTATATGAAAGAAATGAAAATCAACATGTAATTCACTTAACAACATTAAAAGCAACATTTATAATAAACTTTTGTTTCTAATTTCTCTATTTAAGCTTAAACAATTTATAAAAAAAGCTTCTAAAAAAAAAGCAACAAAAGCACTAGAAATTGCAAATAAGGTCCTCCAACATCTACTATTATCAGCTTTTTTATTACTACTAGAAATATTAAACAAATATTTGATACAAATATGAATCTTAGACTAGGACTATAGGCCAACATTTGGCCAATTCCAAAAAAATAACCTTATATTTATGAACTTAACTTCACAATACCAATAACATTAATTAATTATACTAGAAAAATTTTATAAAAATTTTAACAATCAGACTAACAAACATTCTAGTTTGAAATCAAGTATTTTTTTTACACAATTTTGCAATTTTTTCTTATCAATCTACACTACAACCAATCTTTCAACTTATCCAAATTTTGGAAGATGCAACTACAAATAAGAAAGAAGTCTGGATTCTCTTACAAGATATACCAAAAGTCTTTAACTCAATTTACATATTCACCTTATACAAAGTACTTAAAAGAATTTATTATATCAAACAAAGCTATAAACCTGATATCATACTTGCTTTTACACTGAACCAATAGAATAATTATGAGTCTAGATCTAACTGCACCATACTTAGTTAAGAATAGTATTGACCAAAAAGAGACCTTTTTACCTCTTTTTTGAAAAATATATTATAATCTACTAATCTTAAGTATACACAAAGAACACTTAGAATTTTTTAGCAAATTCCTAATATATATCCAAAAAAAATAAATGCTTCAGTAATGGCTTATATAGATAACTCACTTTGGATTGCACCTAACAAAACCTCTCTTACAAACATCTTGAATACTGTCTCTTTTTTTTACAAATTTGGTAATATAAAGGTCAACTCTTCAAAATCAATACTAGTTACAAACTCAACAGACTAAATAACTCTATACTCTTTGATAAAAAACAACTAATAGCAATTAACAATGAAAAACTATTCAAATATTTGGAAGCATAGTTCTCAACTAACAAAAGACCAACATTAGTACAAAAGAAATAATAGCTAAAATAATAATTAATTTAAAAAAGTTACAATTTGCTAATATAATAAAAAAACAAATAATTTATATTATAAATAGTATTATTTTTTCATAACTTCTTTATTAATTCTACTCTTTATTTCTTACTTCAGCCCAAGCAAACACTTTTAACAAAATGTGTACTCAATTAGTTAAACATAAGGCAAAACTAGCTTATTTAATTTTTAACTTTTTTTTATATAATCCAAACATTTATGCATTAACAAATATAGCTTAAGCACAACTTTCAGCACTAGTTATAACACTTCAAAAAAATCTAAACCATTCAAATTTTGACTTTTTTTTTTAAAACTATGTCTACAACAACTACAAGACATTGCATTTACTAATACTTTTATCCTAGTACAATTTTCAATTTTTCTAATAACTCAAATAAATTTACAAACTGGTCAAATAGTACTAGTATTACATGTATTAGACATGCAAACTTCAAGCAATATTAATGGTTGGCTCTACCCAAAAAAATTTATGAATACCTCTATAAATCAAATACTAATGCACTACTTTAGAGCCTCCTATCTTAAAGAAAAACTAAATAGACACAATATTTATTGCACTAAGCAATTTCTTAATACAACTAACACAGAACTATCAACAAAGAACCAATTTTATTATAATATCAAAAAAATACCAAGAGGCCAGTGCTCATGTTAGGTCTATATAATACAAGACTTAATAGCTACATCTACAAATTCATTCTTAACATATTTACAATGCAACCTATATACCTTGGCTAATTGGACTCCTACTAAAAAAGAATGGATAATCACAAACAACTTAATTTTCAAAAGAATTCATAATTCATTTAATAAGAATCTTAAAACTCAACATTATATACTATTATCTAACAATATACTAATAGTCTATAAAGGATGCAAATTAAGCAATATATCTTATTATACTAAACATTGCTACTTTAATGCAACAAAACCTATTTATAACCTCCAAATAGATTGCAAAAAAAGAATTCATATTAATTTAGAAGACTTTAAAAAAGCCTTAACACTACTTTCACTAACAATATCAAGAACTTATAACTAAATAGTGCACCCAACCTTGGCCTTCTACTCTAAAAGATATTAAACAGAATTATAGTTTAAACAATATTAATCTAATTATATTAATTAAGATTTTTAGAAAAATACATATATAAATAATAATAAAAAAAAGAGTATAGCAATCTAGTAAAGTAAACAGATTGTTAACTTCAAGTAACAGATTTAAAGTTCAAATTCTACAGATAATGAATTTTGAAATTATATCTGTGTTATATTAACTGTCTTTTTGATTAGTTAAATTGATATATCTGTAACTTTTAGTTACACTATTATAAATAGAAACATGAAATATTTATACAAAATGTAACATTACACATACTTAGAAGAATGTTAATAATCAGTATTGTATAAGCCTTTAACCAGATATAGAAAGTAAAAAAAAAAGTTAAAGCCTATTTGGAAATCTCAAATAAGAAAATAATACAAACTTTTGATAGTGTTATTGAACTAATAAGAGTTCATAAAATATTTCAAAAAAAAATAGACAAACTAAATTACAAGATGCATAGAAGAGTATATAGCTAACCAGATTACTAAACTTACTAAAAGAAAAGAATACTAAAGTATATTATACTAAGCTATCTAAATTAGAAGTCTGGGAAGTTCTGTTAGTTCTGAGTATTAGTTAGTAGAAGACAATAAAGAAAACATCAGAAAGATGTACAGGTTAAACAAATAAATAATAAGTAAAATATAGATAAATAATAATAAAAAATCTACTATTATTCTACTTTATATTTGCTAAATAATAACAACATTACAGCAGCATAAGAACAGAATAACAGTAAAATAATAATAGGTTTGTAAATATAAATAACATAATAGTAACATATTAGCAAAATAAAGAATGTTTTATTATTTTCTTTTAATCTTTAGTTACAGATATTTTTTATTATTTATTTATTATTCACCTTTTATTTATTTGACCTGTAATAGGTATTGATATTTGAATAAACTTTATAAGAATATAGTAGTTTAATGATTAGTTTTGACTATAAATACAGTTTAGGTAAAGCAATAAAAATTAGCTATATAGAAGGTTATAGTAGGTTTAGTACAAAGTTAAATATAACTTAGTAACTATAGTATAATTTTACTAACTTGTTAAAATTGTTAGTAAAATAAGGTAAATACAAGATCTAAAGTATTTAAATAAAGAATCTATAGGTATGCTCTAGATATGAAAACTAGTAAAGAAACTTCAGATGAACTACTTAAATTAAACAATAATTAAAGTTGTACAAGTAACTAATTATATACTTTTTTATAGTTGTTTTTGTAATTGTTATGCAACAGCTATTAGCCAAAGCATACTGTTAATAAAATTCTAAGTTTTAAATACTCATCTTAATATTAAAAAAAAATTTAATAATAAAATAAAAACTAACTAAAATATTTATAAAAAAATATATTCAAAAATTCAATTATGCTGATTTGTAAACAATTTAACAAAATAGCCAATATATATTTTTAATATAATAATAAAAAAAATAAAAAAAAAATAAAAAACTATAAATACTTTTATAAAATATTAAAAAAGGCTTTGATTTAGTTCTATTAAAAAGTCTAGAATAAGCATTTAAAAAAGTTAAAATACTACAAAAGATAAGAAAATACATAATAAATCTTTTTTAAAAAATAATTAAAAATAATTACAATATACGATTTAATAGAATAAATAATAATAAAGAATAGAATAAATTAAAAAATTATAATTTTAACTTTAATTTAGCAACTCTTTATAACTTACTAATAAAAAAATAAAAATAATATATAACTAAGCTATATAGCAGAATTAAAAATAATAAAAAATATGTAATAACAATATTACAAGGTATAAATAAGTACAATTTTATATGTAAATAATTTATATAGATTACAAATAATAAAACTTGTTGTTATAAATTTTAGAAATTATAAAATAATTTTTTTAAGCCAATAATATTAAAATAAATAGGTTTAAATTAAAACTTATAATAATAAACACTAGACTTAAAAATAAAAGAAAAACCAAAAAATAAAATTATAAGATTATTAAAGATTTAACTAAAATAGTAAAATAAGAAAGTTATTAATTAGTAACAAGTTAAAAAAAATAGTTAGTTAAATATTTAAAGATCCAAAATATAAAAAAACAATAAGCCAAGTTATATATATAAACAATATAGTAATAATTTTAAACTAGAATATTTTTTATAATTAATAAAAATAAATATTAAAAAATTAACAAGATTTATTAACTACTTTATATCTAGTAAACTATAAATGCAATATAATAAGAATATGAAGTAATTACTAATAGAATACAAAAATCTAGACAATTATAAATTATTGAAATATATGTGGAAGGCCAGGATAATGACGGTCAGACCCAACATACAGGGCAGACTATGGTACTTTGCACAGCTGTGAGAGCTGAGCATACAGTGATCGACTCTGTAGAAGACAATTTTGAAAGATCATTTACAACATCTT
>CAJVQA010003400.1:0-19540 GCA_910591915.1 Cetraspora pellucida | reverse complement strand
CAAATTGCCTTAAATCTTCTTTGTTAAGTTTTCTAAAATAAAACGCCTTCCGACTTAGTTATAACACAGTAACAAGTAAGATTACAAAAAGTGTTTACTGTCTAAGGTCACTCTAGTTACCTACTATCTTAAAAAAAGTAGATATAGGATAACAATGCATTAACAAACTTAGCTTAAGTCTAGACCATAACACTAGTCACAACTTTACAAAAAAACTTAAACCACTTTAACTTTAATTTTTATTTTTAAAAATATATTTACAACAATTACAAGATGCAGCACTCACCAACACCTCAATTTTATTTTAACTTCCAGTTTTCTCACTAATACAGACAAATACACAAACATGCCAGATGATAATAGCATTATATACTTTGGAATTACAATCTTATATAATTGTGATAATTGGCCATTTTCAAAAATGTTCTTTAGGACATCTATAAACAAGATTTTTTTAAGTTATTCTAAAGCCTCCTATCTTAAAAAAAAACCAAACTATCACAATATTACAAGCATAAAACAATTTTTACATACAACAAGCACAGAATTTTTAACCTGGAATAACTTTCATCACAATATTAAAAAAATCTCTTAAGATCAATGCCTTTATTGATTTTATTTGATACAAGACCTATTAACTGCTTCTACAAACCTATTTCTAATTCTTTCAAAATTAAATTCATATACTTTGGCTAAATAAATACATAAAAAAAGGTTAGATAATTACAGAAAACATAATTTTTGGAAAAATATACAATCTCTTTAACAAAAATCTCAAAACTTAATATTATATACAATCTAACAATATACTAATAGCTTGCCAGAGATGCATACTAAAAAATAAAGCTTATTCATTCAAATATTGCTACTTAAATGCAACTAAAACAATTTATAACCTTCAAATAAACTGTAAAAAAAAGATTCATATTGATTTAAATGATTTTAAAAAGGCTATAGCCCTAGTTTTATCTGCAACAGTACAACCTTACAATCAAAAAACAATACAACCTAACCTAGCTAGACCATTTAGCACATTCAATAATCCTCTAATACCACTTTGGAATACCTTAACCAAAGCCAATTTCAATAAGAAAAATATAACACTTTATATAACAAATGCTTAACAAAATATAAAAAATAATCTTACATAATAGCAAAATATTATTTTCAGCACTTTTATATCTCTTTTAGCTGCTTCACCAATCTTTAACCTTCTCATCTAAATTCTCTAATAACATTGCTGACTTTGTGCTTACTTCTATATACCTTTACACTAATATAAAAATATATATCAACAACTTTTTATTTGTTAACTTAATCAATCTTATGCAGTCTGTTCAACTACACAACTATCCTATATTAGACAAGCAACAACACATATATCTTCTTCTAATACTAAAAGCAGTTATATATAATCATATACTTACAATTACTCTTGACAAAAAACTTAAAATTCAAAAAATTTAGAATAATATCTTCCTATTGGATTTATATTACAAAAATTTCTACATAATCAATTTATTCCAAAACTTCTTGGCAACCTATGCATATACTTATTGAAAACTACAATAAAGCAAATACAACAAATCATAAACAGGATGACTTGGTTCTTTCAACAATGAATCTCTCAATAGCATACTTTACAAAACAATATCAACTAGTTCTTAACTTTACAATATATATCATATAGAAAAAAACCCTTAATATTAACAACTAATTCAGCTTTGTCTGCACTGAAAAACTTTAAAATCAAACTATTATTAGAGAAATTGTTTACTCATCTCCTTCTTTACTAGAAAAAAGCTACTAAACATCTAAATTACCTTTGTTAAAGATGCTATAGTGCTCCTAAAGATATTATACACCTTTGAAATTGCCTTCAAAACTATTTGTATTTTTTAACTTTAATAAGGCATACAGTATATCAAACATCAAATGATATAGAAATATTTAGTCATAATATAAATAGCTTTATTTGAACTTTTATCTCAAATTATATTGATAAGCAAATACTATTAGGTATAATAACTAATAGCACTTTAGCACTTTTTAAAAATAATAAATATAAACTCAAATATGCTTCTCTTATTTATTACAATATCATTTTTGCAATATATAAAGAACTTTGGCTTCCATTCAGAATAATACAATATGACTTCTTTTATTCAACTTTATTCTATTACAAACCTTAGTATTAAACAAAACTAAACTTATTTTATTCTCTTTATTAAATAAAAAAATAGATCATTATATTATGCATGAACAATCTTCTCTTAGATATCTTATTATAAACTAAAGATTTATTGTCTTTTCTAGTAAAGAATAGGTTGAGAGTAAGTAGTTCTTATCTTCATCTCCTCTAGCTTAGTTTATTCAATATATATTTTATATATGTAAATTAACTAATTAATAAAAGAAATAAAAGATAGACCTTTTTTTTTTAAAAAAAAACAAACAAAAAAAAATAACTCTAAATAATAAAAATATCACATATAAGAATAAGAGCTTAGATATATTTATTTGCAGCTTAAACCTATTAGAATAACTAAAATTTATCTAGATTAGTTAAAATTTTCTAAATAATATTTATTACTCTAGTATATACTAGTAAGTTACTTATAAATTTTACTAACTATTTATACTATCAAAAATTAATTATATTATTATAAAGAAAAAAAAACAAAGATATGATAAATTAAATAAAAATAAAATATAATTAAAAAGATAAAGAGTAGTGTCAATTGAATAAGCAAATAAATAAAAAAAGTTAACAGAGTTATAAAAGTATAACTAAAACAAGTAGTATAAATTAGATAAGTAAATAAATAAGAAAAAGTTAACAGAAATGTATAAATATAGCTAGAAGAAAAGGCTATTATTAAGTTCATCAATGATTTTAGATATATTAAAAATGTAAATAAAGTCAATTTTTAATATTGTAGATATAATAATATTAAGTTTTTTGATAAATATTGGTTTTTTTAATCGAAATATAACTTGGTAAGATTTTTTTAGTTGAGTAATAGTTGATTTAAAAATTTAGATTATGTTATAGTAAGCAATAATACTAGTTAGAATTTGTGGATTACTTGTTTGAAAAAAATTTTTTTTTTTTTGTTTAAAGGCTGATGTTAATGGTAGCTAATGCCTTTATTGTGTTTTTAGTGAATATATTATATATTACTTGTACAGAATGAGCATACAACTAGCCATATATGTAACTTTTGGTTACCTATTTAAGTAGTCTGCCCAAGGGTTTTACACTAGCTGCCATATCTATAATCTACTAGAAGACTATCTAATTAAACACTCTGATTCCTATACTGTATCTAGACAATTAGTGCACCAGTTCTTGTATACCTAAGTGCCATCTAACCCAACATTTAGCCTCTCTTCTGTATGTCTGTCAAGCTATTACATAATTATTTTCAGAGCATGACACCTAACTATAAGGCTTTGGGAGCCTCTCTGTTAACTACCTATCCACTCTACAGAACATTAACAGGGCTTGCTCTTGCAGAGTTTATCTAAACTCTAGTACTTACTTCACAGTATATCCCTAGTACTTTTAGTATACCTCTGCTTTTTCTCCAAACTTCTAATCCAGATAGCCCAGTAAAACTATGACCAGCCTATTGATATATCAGATTAGCCTGATATCCTTTTTCTCTGGTTCTCCCGGTTGAACTTCTGGCAGCCTGGTTGGTAGTACCCCCCACCTAGAGGTTTTTGTCTGTTCGGGTACTCTACATTGGTATCCATTTCCTAGGTCTAGCCTTTACAGTAGTACTGTCAAAGATCCATGTTATCTCTTTACTCGGGTCTTCCAAAGTAGGCTTCTTGTTTCCTAATTTCTACAGATTTACACAGCTACAAGAACTTATTTTGGGTTTGCACTACCCGATGTCAGTTTGTATTCCTCTGTGTAACCAGTTACACAAATGCCCCATGACTTGCCAGTCATGCTGGTGTGACTATAATTACAGGTATCTTAACCTAATCGTTAGAAACAGTTGCTATAATATGAATATTACATAGGTGATTATCCAAATTTTTTACTGTCAGTGGGTTTTGAATTCACAACCTACCACTTGGAGAGTTGACAACTTATCCACTTCACTAAGTCACCACACTCTCTGAAAAGAGATTTTATTTAGTGCTTTTTTAAATTAAGATTAATAATTTTATTGTTTATTGCTGCAGATTTAAAGTATAGTAATAAAAGAAATAAGATATATGTTTTGAATTAGTAAATATATTGTTTAGTTGAATAAAGTTTTGTTAAGATTAGTTAGCTAGTTTGATCTTTAAAATGTAAGCTTCTCTAATAACAACTTATTTATTTTATTAAGTTGTTATATTCTAGATTTAAAAAAACTTAATTTAATATATATAAATTAACTATTAGTAAAATAAAAATTAAATAATAGAAAATAACAATTATAGTGTAGTAATTGGGTTGTTATTCTTCAAATAGCAAATTTAAGATTCAAATCCCATCTATAATAAAATTTAAAAATTATATTTATATTATAGTAACTGTCTTCTGTTGATTAGTTGGCCTTATATAACTGTAATTCAGATACATCAAGTTGGGTTTTATTTGATATTAGAAGCTTGAGGTATCTATATAAAATATAATATTATATATATATAAAGAAATATTAATAAGGAGATATGGTAACTTAGTGAAGTGGATAGGTTGTTAACCTCCAAGTGGCAGGTCTAGAGTTTAAATCCCAGTGACAGTGAAAATTTGCAATTCTTTCTGTATTATGACTAACTGTCTTCTGTAATTAGTTGGGATAGGATACCTGTAACCTGTGTCATACCAGCCTGACTGAAAGGTCTAGACATTCATGCAATATTGTACAAAAGAACACAAACTGATACTAGGCAGTATGAACCCAAGATAAGTCCTTAGGCCATGTAAATCATAAGAACCAGGTAGAAAGATGAAAGCCCACTTGAAAGACCCGAGTAGAGAGATAATCCAAACTTTTGACAGTGTTACTGTAAAGACTAGATCTATAAAATGAAGCTAGAACTTGTGAAACTAAACAAAGAGCTGGCTTTTGAGGAGGGGCCGAATGGAACTAACCAGACTGCCAGAATTTCTGAGTTTCGAAGAAAAAGGTTACATGCCAACAAACATATAAACCAGAGATGTATAGTTATGACCTGCCTTTCTAAGCTATCTGGTTTGGGAGCTTGATGGAACTTAAATTGAATACCAAAGTAGTAGGAATATGTTGTGAAGTCAGTACTGGAGTTGGGGTGAACTCTACAAGGGCATAGCAGTTAAATAGTACACCCTGACTGCTAGTATTGGTCTCAGCCATAGCGATACCAAGTCAGCTATAAGAATAAGATACAGAAGATTCTGGAAGGTTTAGTACAAGGTCAAAGGTTCCCTATGTGAGTAAACTGCTTTAAAGACTTAGTGACCATGGCATAATTGCATCAGCATCGACCAGAGCATCTTGGTAGATATAAGTAGATGGGTGGATATGAGAACAGAATGATTAAATAGGAAACTTACAAGTAGGTTTCAGGTATAGCAGCTAATGTAGAACCTTCAAGCAGACTACTTAAATTAGACAATGTCTAAAGTTGTATGAGTGGCTAGTTGTATACTCTTTTTATAGTTGCTCCCTGTAGTTGTAATGCAACCATTAGCTGAATGTACTATTAATAAAATCCTAGATCGCAAGTATTCACCTTAATATTTAAAAAAAAAAAAATATTAATAATCATTATTGTATAAGATTTCAATACAAACTTACAATAAGACTACTAAATTTAGAAGACTAAGAAATCAAGATAACAAAAATCTATTTAGAAATTTCTAAGTAAAGAAATAGTATAAACTTTTGATAATATCATTAGACTAGTTAAAGCCTATAAACCATCTTTATAAAAATAGGTTAAATAACTAAATATTAAATATGTATAGAGAAGCATATAACCCACTAGACTAACAGATTCACTAAAAAAAAATGTTACAGAAGTATACTATACTGGATTATCTGAATTAGTAATCAGGTCAAAGTCTGTTAGTTCTAAGCTGCAATTAGTAAAAGATGACAAAAAAGATGTCAAAAAAATAAATATTGAGATTTTAGTAAATTTTACAAAAATAAAAATAGTATAATATAGTGTTAAACAGATAACTTTTGTAACTGCAAGTATTAGATAACTATAGTATATTGCATAAAACTAGGTCAGCTATATATAGAATATAACAGACTTTAGTAAGTTTTTTGTTAAAAATAAAGTAGTTTTAAGTATACTAATAAGCATTGAAAACTTAAATGAATAGTATTTTAAAATGTTTCTGTAATACAAAAGAACTGCATATACAGAAAATTTAAATAGGCAAGATCTATAATCAGCTTGCAGGTATGGCATCTAGTATAAAATCTGTATAATAATATATAAACAGACTATTTAAATTAGACATCAAAAGTGCACATGTAGTTAGCTATAACCTTCAATATAAAAAAGCATCTAAAGGCATTTTGTTTTACAAACTTAAATAAAAAAGTTACAACTCAAAAATAAAAACTTTAACTTAAAAATAAAAAATAAAAAAATTTTTTTTTTTAAATATTAAGATGAGTACTTATGACCCAGAATTTTATTTATAGTATATTTAGCTAATAGTTGCATTATAATCATAGAGGACAATCATAAAAGAATGTACAACTAGCCACTCATACAATTTTAGTTATTATTTAATTTAAGTAGTTTGCCTAAAGGTTCTATACTAGCTGCTATATCTAAAACCTTTTTGTAAATTTCTTATTTAAACATTTTAGTTTCTGTATCTATCTATCTACTTCTGCTTACAAACTATCTTAGCTAATGCTAATGAAAATATATTATAGTTACTAAGTTTCTAAAGCAGTTTACTTACATAAAAAACCTTTGACCTTGTATTAAACCTTTCAGAATCTTTTGTATTCTATTCTTACAACTAACCTAGTATTACTATAGTCAAGACCAACACTTGCAATCAGAGCATACTATTAAACCACTATGCTTTTGTAGAGTTCACCCTAATCTCAGTACTGACTTTACAACATATTTCTATTACTTTGGTATTCAATTCAAGTTTCACTAAGCTGTTATTTCAGATAGTCCAAAAAGGTAGACTGTAATTATATCTTTAGTTTATATATTTTCTAGCATATATCTTTTTTTAAAAAAATCTGAAAATTCCAACAATCTGGTTGGTTTATCTGGTTTCTTTTCAAAGACCAGCACATTTGTTCAGTTTTATAAGTTTTAGCTCTGTTTTATAGATTCAGTCTTTACAATAACACTATTAAAAGTTTAGATTATCTATTTACTTAAGTCTTTTAAGTAGGCCTATCTGGTTTCTGTAATTTATATGATCTAAGAACTTATTATAGGTTCACACCATCTAGTATCAGTTTGTATTTCTTTGTACAATATTGTACAAGTGTCTAAACCTTTCAGTTATGCTAGTATGACACAGATTACAGATATCTAATCTTAATTAATTACAGAAGACAGTTAATCATAATACAGAAAGAATTGCAAATTTTTACTATCTAAGATTTGAATTCTAGATCTGTTACTTGAAAGTTGACAACCTAACTACTTCACTAGGTCATCACACTCTCAATAAAAAATAAAAAATTTAAATAATAGAGAATAGCAATTTTAATATAATAGTTAGATTGTTATTCTTCATATAGCAGATCTAATATTCAAATTTCATCTATAACAAAATTTAAAAATTAATTTGTATTACTGTATAATAACTGTTTTTTGTTAATCAATTAGTCTTATATAACTATAATCTAAATATACTAAGTTGAGTTCTACTTATTAATAAAAGCTCAAAGCATTTATATAAAATATAATATTATATATATATAAAAAAATGTTACTAACTAGTATTATATAAAACTTCAGTACAAATTTATAATAAAACTATTAGGCATAAAAGACTAAAAAACTAAAAAGCTAAAAATTTACTTAGAAAATTTTAAATAAAGAAGTAATATGAACTTTTAACAGTACTATTGGACTAGTTAAAGCCTACAAACTACTTTCAAAAAAACAAATTAAATAAAATAGATGCAAAATATATATAAAAAAGATATAATCAACTAGGCTGCTAAATTTTATTAAAAAAAAAGATACAGAAATATATCATATCAGACTATTTGAATTAGTAGTCTGATCAAAGTTTATTAGTTCTAAGTAGTAGTTAATAGAAAATAATAAAAAAGATTTCAGAAAAATAGATACTAGAATTCTAGTAAATTTTTAAAAATAAAAATAACATAATGTATTAGTTAAATAAATAACTTTTGTATCTGCAAGTATTAAATAACTATAGCATATTGCATAAAACTAGATCAGCTATATATAAGATAAAATAGGCTTTAGTAAGTTTTTTGTCAAAGATAAAGTAGTTTAAAGATATTAATAAGCATTGAAAACTTGAATAAGCAGTACTTTAAAATGTTTTTATAATACAAAAAGATTATATATACAGAGAATTTAAATAAACAAGATTTGTAGTTGGCTTGCAAATATAGCATCTAGTATAAAACCTGTATAGTAATATATAGCAAACTACTTAAATTAGATACCAAAAATGCATATATGACTAGTTATAATCTTTAATATAAGTAAGTCTTTGAAGATAATAGTGTTTTGCAAAAATTTAAATAAAAATATTACTTTCTAAATATAAAAACTTTTACTTAGGAGTATGGTAACCTAGTGAAGTAGTCAGGTTGTCAACCTCTCAAGTGGTAGGTTGGATGTTTAAATCCTATCGATAACAAAAATTTGGATAATTATTTATGTAATATTCATATTATAATAACTGTTACTAATGATTAGGTTAGGATATCTGTAATGGCAGTTGTACCAGCATGATAGGCAGGTCATAGGGAATCTGTATAAGTATGGTGTTATACAAAGAAATGCAAACTGACAAATCAGATGATGCAAATACTAGATAAGTCCTTGTGGCTGTGTAAATCTGTTGAAATTGAGTAACAAGAAGTCCATTTAGAAAGACTCGAGTAGAAAGGTAGCTGGATCTTTGATGGCCCTATTGTAAAGGCTTGCCTAAAGAAATGAATACCAAGGTCGTAGTACTCAGTCATAATAGCTGGACAGGCAAGAACCTCTGAGTTGGAAGTCATAGAAGTATCACCAACCAGGCCACCAAAACAAACCAGAGAAAAAGAATATTGGGCTGACCTGATATATCAATAGACTGATCATAGTCCTATATAAGCTATCTGGATTGGGAGTTTGATAAAAAGGCAGGTGAAAAGGCAGAAGTATACTAAAGTATCAGAGTTATGCTATGAAGTAGATGTTAGAGTCTAAGTGAACTCTACAAGAACATAGTAGTTTAATGATTAGCTCTGATCACAAGTGTTGGTTCTGCTATAACAATACCTAGGTCAGCTGTAAAAATAGGTACAAAAGGCTCTGAGGGGTTTACTTCAAGGATAAATTAGTTCTAAAGTTGAGACAATAATCTGAGCATCTGAATATGATTTAGTGAGTTAATACAGATTACAGATTCAGAGAGTTTAAAGTAGAACATCCAAGCAGGGGTGTTAGGTATAACAATTAGTAAAGAACCTTCAGGTAAACTTCTTAAATAGGTAATATAGAAAAGTTACATATATAGCAAATTGTACTCTCTTCTGTAGTGGTTCATTAAATCACAATACTGATAAGTGATTAATAAAAGTCTAAAGACCAAAGAGGTCATCTTAATATTAAAAAAAACTTTTACTTAAAAAAATTAAATAATTTAATAATATTAGCTAAAACTGTTTTAAGATAAATTAGCAATAAATTAAATTTAGATTGCAAATTATATATCTAAGTCTTTATTCTTTATATATAATTTAAAAGCAAGCCTTTCTTTATAAAATTTTATTTGAATTTAATAATGTTTTTTTTTCTAATATTAAGATAAGACAATTTAATAAAGTTAAAGATATAACTTTATTTTTAATATTAAAAAAAATTTAAGCAAAAAAATAGAAAATATAATAACATAATAAAGTGATGAAGTTGATATCTTTAAGTAGCAAATACAAAATTCAAATTTTAGTATTAATAAAAATTAAAAATTTCTACTATATTATAATTAATTGTTTTTTACTAATTAGTTAAAAGGTTTTTGAGTTCTATAGCTTAGTATTTAAGCTTTCAGACATATCACAAACAAGACTAATAGTTCAAGTTTAGCTAGAGGCAAAATATATTTTGTAATCTCATATAAATATTTGTTTAAATTAGAAATTCTTAAAAAAAAATAAATTTGTGAAATGCAAGTATCATATTTGGTAAAAGAAGTAATGAATACAAAAAAAATTATGAAAAAGGATTAGTTTTATTAATTAAAAAATACTTCTAGCAAAAGAAACCTATAACAAATATAGTTGTAGAATCTACTTTTGTTTCAATAAAGTTTATCTTATAGATAAAGCCTGATGTATATTAAATTAAGTCTGATATTACAAAAAAAGCATTAAAAATCAGAAACTTTAAGAATAATGGATATAATAGATTATTTTTATATAATCTATATAGTAAATTATATTTTTAGTAAAAAATAAACAAATACTTATAATATATTTTATTTAAAATTTAATAAAAATTTATAACCTTTTCATAATATATATATTAAAATAATATATATATTTTTTATAAAATTTTAAAGTATATTAATTATAAAAAAATTTTATACTTATATATGTTATAAAGTTTGTTTAGATTAATTTAAATTTGCCTAAATAGTACAAAATAATCTATTTTGATTAGTTAATTTTTATAGTTTTATATAAAAAACTTTATAATAAAAAATTGTATCTAATCTTTAAATTTTAATAATTTGATAAAATTTTAATTAATTTTAATAAAATTATAATTGTTAGAATTACAAAAACTTATTTTACTTTTTTTTTTTTTTTTAAACTAGTCTTTTGGGAACTAGAGCTTTTTTATTCAGTATTGTAGAACACAGTAACTCATGATCTGATTACCTTAGAGAAGCTACCTTATATTAGAGAGTACATTTAGTTACACATACACTTTTGGTATCTAATTTAAATAGTTCACCTATATATAGGTTCTATACTAGCTGCCATACCTGCAACTTAAACCCTCTGTACTGCAATCCTTACTGTTATCACTAGAACATCTTTGTTACATGATGTCAGTCAAGAAGTTTTAAATGCTTACTCATACCCTTAGGACCTCTGTCTTATTTCATGCAGATTATCCTCAAGACATCGTTACTAGAGCTTTCTGTATCCCAAATTACAGCTAAACCTAGTTTACAACCTTTGCAAAGTTCATACAACCCCAGTATCCTCCTTTTACAACCTCACTGTTACCTTGTCTACCTTTGCAAGTCCTTCTATACTACTAATCCAGTTAGCCCTGCATGATGCAACTTCATATCTGGATCAACTGATAGCCAGATTGGTGGACCCTCTACCTAAAGGTTCTTGCCCGTACAGGTCACCTGTTTCAGGTTTTCTTCAGCAGATCAAGATCTTCACAGATGGCACTATCGAAAGTTGTACTATCTCTTCACTTGAGATTTCTAAGCAGGCTTCTAATCTGAGTATATACTTTCTGGATTTATTTATGTGACATTGCATACTTCCAAAGTTAGTCTTGGTATAACCAAAATTACAGAATCTACAAACCCCAGATCATGGATAAGTTTGTCAGAATAGGTTAATTTTTTCAAAATCTGTTGCTGATAGGAATTGAATATTAGACCTATTGCTTGGAGAATGACAACCCAACC
The DNA here is from genome assembly GCA_910591915.1 of Cetraspora pellucida. Taxonomy (NCBI): domain Eukaryota; kingdom Fungi; phylum Glomeromycota; class Glomeromycetes; order Diversisporales; family Gigasporaceae; genus Cetraspora; species Cetraspora pellucida. The sequence goes on along the minus strand of CAJVQA010003400.1, from coordinate 7,701 downwards.
ACTATACTAGGATCACCATCTTCTATAAAAACTTATTTTACAAATTTGTTTAGAAGCTTAAAATAGATTTAATTGATAAAATGTTTTATAATTTAAATTATAAAAATATTTACTATTAAATTTATATATAATTTTAAAATAATATCATTATTCTTAACATAAAAACAACAACTCTTCTCTGTAGATCCTTTGACTAAAAATTGTTAAGAAGCAAAATACAGAAAAATCACAAAACCAACTAGGAAACAACACTTAAACCCTTAACAAAAAAGGAGGAGCAGCAAAAGTCACATCTAGCTAGAAAATGAAAACACAAGTAGAAAGTATTGAAGTAGCATAGCTTAGGAAAGCTTTAAAAAATTTCAACAAAAATAAAAAATTTTGGAAAATTTTAGAGAATTTCTGTGATTTTGTTGTGAAGATCAATTTAGATTACATGAAAAGCACTAAAAATAAGTAATGTAAATAAACAAACACATGTAGTAATGTAGTTTACTAGAATAAGCATGTGATATAGCAACAACTAAACTAAAATAGCCAATAGCCAAAACATATAATAAAGATATTATAGAGTATATTAAAGGTATAGGAAACAGAAATCACAAATATGTAGATTGCAAAATATTAGACCAAGTTCTTAAAACACTAACAAGAGAGCCAAGTAATATAGAGCATATTGCAAAAGATATAGCAATCTATGATCCAAAACACATTATACTATAAGACTTGCTAGTTTATAGCCAGGTATTAGAAGCCTTGAGAATAGCAGAGATAAGCTGGCTTAAAGAAGAAATAATCGACAAATGAGCAGAAAAGCTAAGGACAATAAGCTACAACCCAAGCCTATTTGAATATGACACAAATACAAAAGAAAAAGAAGCATATCAAGAAGAAAGCAGAAATAATAAGGTAAGTATATTAGTTAAATCTAATGAAACAGAAAAATTTACCAATAGAGAGCAGAACCAAGAAAAAGAAAACAATCTTGAAAAGTTAGAGTAAGGACTAAAAACACTAGAAATGCAAATAAAAGGACTCAGCATTATTACAGTACAACATCAAACAAGTCAAGTTATAAATAATTGGGAATTTAAAGAAGAAATATTAACAAAAAGCAAAGAAACAAATTTAGAAACCATGGATATAGAAATAACAGAACAAGAAGAAGAAATGAACAGTGAAGAAGAAGAAATGAACAGCGAAGAAAATGAAACAATGTTTCTTACAGAGTTAATTGAACATAGCTGGTAGTCTCTGGATAATCAAATATATAATAAAAATAAGTTTTTCAAAGCAAATATGCCAACATATGTCTTGCTAGAAGAAACCAAAGAATAAAGTACATTCAGTAGATTCTAGAAAAAAATTATCATATTAAAACAGTCAAAGAGGTGTTCAAGAATGAAAATAATTGGATAGAAGTAGATTTTAACTATAAGCATAGTAGAGATGCAGCAATAGACAAAATTAAGAGAAAGGAAGAAGAATGACTAAAACTTATACTAGAAAAAACCAAAAACAAAACTCAAAAAATAGAACAACAAGAGGAGTATAGAGGTTGGAACCAGTTTTAAAAATTCAAGTTTATTACATGAAAATTCGAGTTTATCACACCAAAATTCAAGTTTATTACATCAATCATTAATGATTTATGTGACAAAATCGAATTTTGGTGTGATAAACTTGAATTTTCATGTGATAAACTCAAATTTTCAAAACCGGTTCCAACCTCTAGAGAAGCATAATACTAAGAGAAAAAAAGAAGAAAGTACAAGACAAATTAAAACAAAGAAGGACAGTGAAACAGAAGAGTCAAATGCTAAAAACAGGAAAAGAAAAAAAAAAGAATACAAAAACACAAGCCAAGCAAAAGCAGAAGTTAAGATTACAAAAACCTTCAAAACAGAAGAGAATTGAAAGACAAAAAACTATTTAATGATTTGGGACCTACTAGCAAATATCAATATAGAAGAATTAGAGCATATGTGCAGAAACATTAAAGATGCCAAGATAGAACAAATTAAAAGGTTCAAATACAAAGCTTTGGCAATAGTATATACGGAAAATCTAAGAGAGAAAAATATTCCATGGGTCCTGCCAATTGGCATACACAAACTAGCAAGAGTATCAAAGGCAATGAAGATTACAGCCTATGAGACCAGCACAGTCTATACATATCCAAATTGCTAGAGCTTCTAGGAAATGCATCTGAAGTGCTGCTACTATGATGCTTAAGAAAAAGAGATGCTAAGTTAGTATACATATCAATAAACAGAAATTGAAATCAAAAAAAATCTGCAATAATTACTTTTGCATCAAAGAAGGAGATGAAAACAGCACAAACTAAGCCAATAAGGTTTAACAACTACTTGTTATTTTGGCAAGATAAAACAAAGAAGAAGAAGCAGAATAAAGAAGAAGAAGAATTTTATGAGAAGCACACAATTACATATGATATAAATATAGACTTAGATGCAGAAATGCATAAAAACAAGAGTAACAGGAAGGAAGAAGACATAGAAGAGTTCAATGAAAATAAAAAGAAGCATCGCATATATTCAACAAAAAGAGAAGATTCTTAAACATAAAGCCAAGACCTTTTGAAAAAAATTCTCGAAAGACTAGAGAGACTTGAAGCATAACAAAACAAGACAAGAGAGAAGATAGAAGAAGACCTTCCTAAATGCTCCTAATGGCACTATAGTTGAATTAATAAGTATAGACTAGGAGATTAGAAAGTTTCTATACAGTAAAAGAAGAATCTTCGAAGAAAGAAATATGGATGCATCTCTTGGCTATAATAAAAAAACAAGAAAAAAAGAAAAAAAAAAGATAAAAAACATGGAAACAAAGCATAAACATCTCAAAAAAAATGAAAACAAAGAAAAAAGAAAATAAAAATTGCATGCCACAACATCAATGAACTGAAAACAAGAGGATGGAAAGTAGAAAACCTCCTAGAATAAGTAGAGAAAGAAGAGTTTATAATAGTAGAAATTACAGAAATGAATATTACAAAAAAAGAGAGAAAATTTTTACTGCATAGTTATAACATACAGTATAAGAAATACTGGACTAGTGCAGAAATAGATAAGAAAAAGGGCTTAGACATAGGAATTCTAATAGATGAAAAATAGGAAAAACATGTAAATGTAGTTAAAAGAGTTAGTAAATACATGCTAGAGGTAAGATTATACTTTAAACAATTAGAATTAGTGATACTAGGAGTATATATTCTACCAAACAACAAGTTAATTAATAAGAAAATTTAGCAAAGAATTGTAGAGATAATGATAAATAGAAAAAAATATACAAAAGTAATTATACTGAGAGATTTTAATCATACAGTAGATAACATATTAGATAGGCATCATCTGCAAACATCAAACTACAAGAAACTGCCAATATTTAGCTAGCTCAGAAGACAAAACTTCATAGATTTATACAGAAATCTGTATCTGACAAAAGAAGCATACACATGATCAAATCAGGAAACTGCAACAAGAATAGATTATATCTGGCTGTCATAAACACTTGCATTAGGTCTACTAAAAGCAAATAGTGAAGAAGCAGAAGGTTTGACAGACAGTGACCATAAGATAATAACAACAGAAATATGGGTAGAACATATAATTGCAAACTGCAGTAGAGCAGAAATCAAACGAAAAGACTAAACAAGAACAATATACCTTATGAAAAAGCAAAACAAGAAGATTGAGAAGATTATGCAAGAGAGTTACAAAATCAACTAGAATGAAAAAAAGTGTTAAAACAACTAGAAGGTGATAATGTAACAACAGAATATAGTACAGAAGTATTAGACCAAATGTAAGATGTAATAGAAGAAGCTATAATTGAAACAGCAAACAAACAAATTCTCAAAAAAAAATATTCAACACTAAATTAAGTAGAAGACAAAACTGAAAAAAAACAATGAAACACAAACACACCATCAAACTTCAGCAAATAATCAAGAAAGCAAGAAGTAAGAAGAACCAGGAAATAGAAAAGAATAAAGGAGTTAAAATAAATAACAAACTTTAAATCATAAGGAAAGAGCTAGGAGCAACATTGCCAAAATTACATAGGCAGTGGTCAGAAGCCTAAATAGATGATATGAAAGGTTGGCAAAGAATAATTAAGAAGAAAAGAAAAGAGGAATGGAAATGAGCACAAAGAAAACAGATAGAAGAAAATATAAACAGAAGATATGAAATGATTAGAACAGATTAAGATAGAATAATTGCTAGTCTACTAAATAAACTATACAAAAAGATTGTTCTAGACTGATTTATAACACAAGACAATGAAAAAGTCAACCTAATATCAGAACCAGACACAGTCCTAAATGGTTTGGCAGCTCATTTTAAAAATCAATTTAGAAAACAGAAAACCAAACTTGAAGAAATAGCAGAAGAATGAAAAAAAGTATATAACCTAAAAGATTGGATCAAGGAAACCTGATATAAAAAATTAGAAGAAAAAATAGAAGAAAATAAATGGAAAGAAATACTTGAAGAGCTTAAAGTGAATACAGCCTTGGGAATATTAGGCATAAGCTATATGTTAATAAAACATGCAGAGAAAAGATCATAAAAGATTTTTAGAGCCTTCACAAATTTGATTTTAAAAAAGATAACATATCAAAGAAGTGAAAAATTGTACAAATATATCCAATTCCAAAAGACATAGACTGAAGTTATTGTCTAAACAACATTAGACCAATAGCATTAATAGAAATATTTAGAAAAGTCAGTACAAAAGTAGTAACAAAAAGATTAGTCAGAGTGTTTACAAAAAGAAACATACTCAAAGGCCAAATTTCACAGGCCTGCTAAGTAATTTAACAGAGCAACCAATACACATACTAAACATGATAATAGAGGAGGCATAAAAAAAAAATAAAGAAGTTTGAATTCTGTTACAAGATATGAAAAAAGCATTGACTTGGTTTTATTAGAAAGCCTAGATTGGGCATTAAAAAGAGTCAAAATCTTGCAAAAAAACAAGAAAATATATAAGCAATCTGTTTTGTAATTGGCAACTCAAAATTATCACAGCCTACAGTCTAACAGAAGAAATAACAATAGGAGACAGAATAAACCAAGAAGAGGTAATCTCATCATTAATTTGGCATCTTTTCTATGATCTATTATTAGAAAGAATACAAGAAGATGAAACATTAGGCCATAAAGTAGAACAAAAAAGTGCAGAAAAAGCATGCAGTAATAACATTACAAGTTACAGACAAGCAACAATTGATATGCTGATAATACAACATGAATTGCGAACAGTAAAGAACAGATGTTAAGAATTTTAAGCATTGCAAAAAAGTTCTTTAAAGCAAATAATATTGAAATAAATAAATTCAAATCAAAGCTTATAGTAATGAACATAAGAAAGAGAGAAAGAGAAAGATAAATTATATTTGGTCATAGTAAAATAATAGAAGAACCCAAAAACAAAATTGTAAGATCACTAGAAATATGGCTAAATAGCCAAATAAGAGAAGCACTAGTCTGTAAGAAGCAAAAAGAATAGTTAGTCAAACAGTCAAAGATCTGAGATACAAAAAAATAACAATGAGCCAAATTATATATATAAACAATACAGTAATAATTCCTAAGCTAGGATATTTCTTACAGCTAACAAAAATGTCAGAGAAGATAATTGACAAAATATATCAACTATTAATATGCTTGGCAAAACATAAGTGCAATATGATAAGAACATCAAATAACTGCACAATTGAGCACAAAGCCTTAGATAATTGTAAAACTCTAAGTCAGGAGATAATAACCAAGCAAATAAGTAGTCTTTTCTTAAGACTTAATAGACAAGATAGTCTAGATGAATTAACAAGACTTAGAATAGCTTAAGGATGCCAAAAAGCAGGCTTAACAGAAGACATTTAAGACAATAATAGGAAAATAGAAGTTAAGAATTTTGGAAAAACAACCTAGCCTGTCGAACAATAACCAAAGCAAAAGATATAGAAATGAACATCAGAGCAGAAAAATTCTTGTGAAAGGTTTATGAACATGATAAACAGATAAGAGACATACTAGAAACCAAAATGTAAATAGCAAGCAGCAGCATAATAAATGAATAGAAATTGTTATACTTGAATCAACTTATAGATATGAAAGGTAATAACCTAATCACATAGAGACAGCTCAAAAGTTTTCAAGATTTGTTATATAAAGGAAAGAAAGCTAAATGGTTTAGTGAAATAAAAAGAAAGATGTTGAAAACACAAGCGTACAAAGAAATACAAGATCAGTATAAAATAAGAAGGTACAATATGCAAGCACTAAAGATTAAGTAGACAAAGATGTCTAAAGACCAAAGAAAAAAAGAATGGATTGTTTACAAACCAAAATACAATTAACAAGTAGGCAAAGTAATTAAGAAGAAAAAGAAAAAAGTATTAACAAAACATTGGTTAATGCATATAGAAGAAGAAAGAACATTATCAGAATTAAATATATGCAAAAGTTATGAAAACAGTTTAGAACAAATGACAGACAAATGTGAAAAATGGATAAGACAAGACCACAACATGAAAGTGATACCAGAGTTGCTAATAGAAAAGGCTAACAATAGAATAAATACAACATTAGAGCAGATACTAAAAGATAAAATAATAGAAAAATGAAAAAGAGATGAAGTAAAGTTACTAGGAATAAGACAAACAGAAGAATTAGAAATAGAACTGATTAGAAAACAAGAATTAAATAGTACAATTACAAATTAGTTAATAGAGATATTAATATGAAACAAGAAAAGAGACAAAAGAAAATATAGTTTCTATACTGATGGAGCATTATATAAGAAGAAAGAAAAAAACAATACAGAAAAAATGGGTATTAGCTAGGTACAAGTAGAAGAGAAAGAAGACTGACCAAAGGAGGAAATTGCATTAGAACTTAAAGGCTGGCCATTAGCAACAATAGCAGAATTAGCAGCAATATGGATAACAATCCTAATAGTACTAAAAGAGAAAAGCATAGAAGTGTTCACAAACAGCATAGCAGCATTAAGGAATATTAATAGAGCACTTCAAAATATAGAAAAAGAAAAAATTCTGAAAAAGAAAAATGCAATGTGGATAATAAACATTGTAGGTCTAATCAAGAGTAAGAACATTAGAATAGAAATAATTAAGATTAAAAGTCATAGCAAAAATAAGTGGAATAATAGAGCAGACCTTTTTGCAAAAAAAGAAGCAAAATGCTGAAATAAAATATATGCAGATAAAGTCAAATATGATGAAATAGAGTACTATTTAGAGTAGGAAAACAAGAAAATTGACATATTGGCAAGATTTCTGTATAAAATAATAGTAAATGCCAAAATAGAAGCTAGTTGAAGAGAGACAAACCCAATATAGACATTAGAACCAAAAACAGAAAATGCATTGCATAATTGGTCAAGTTTTTGGAAAAAAATGAACAGAACAAAAGAAGTCTATTGTATATCAAGAAAACTCAGCACAAAAAGAGTCATAGCAATCAAGTGCATAATGGATAGCCTACCAACACTAAGAAGCTAAATAGAAGAAGACCAGAAGTATACACAACAGTAGAGTGTCAAGTATGCCAAGTCAGAGAAAAAGAGACCCAGGCATATCTAGCAAGTTGTAGTGAACAAAAGAGTTTGTGAAAGTGAATCCAAAAAGTCACAACAGCAATGGCATAG
>CAJVQA010003399.1:0-19540 GCA_910591915.1 Cetraspora pellucida | reverse complement strand
TTAGTGTTTTTTTTTTCTTCTTTCACTTCCCTACGAGAAAGTGTTATCAGATTGGTAACACTCTATTGTAGGGCAGTGGTCAGATGAGCCCCCCAGGTCCCCTTTTTTCTTTAGAAATTAGGCAACTGGTGTGGCAGATCGCTTGTAAGTGCTCATAGAAGTAACTGCAGGATGTCGACTCAGCACATTAAGTCTAAAATGTTTGTGTATATAAACAGAAATCTTAATAAAGAGCATTGGCAAGACTGCCAAAGTGAAAAAAAAAAAAATAAATAAATAAATATTTAGTTATGTAATATTTTTATTATGACAACTGTTACTAATAATTAGGTTAAGATACTTGTAATAGTGATCATATTAGCATAACTAGCAGATTATAAAGCATTTGTGTAATTTTGTTATACAGAAGAATGCAAACCAACAAATCAAGCAGTACAAATATTAGATAAGTTCTTGTAGTTATATAAATCTGTTGAAATTGTATAACAAAAAGTTTATTTGAAAAGATCTAAATAAAGAGATAGTTAAATTTTTGATAGCACTATTATATATAAAGTTAGTCTAAGAAAACAGATACTAAGATCATAGTATTCAGTCATAGCTGAATAGTCAAGAATCTTCAAATTAGGAGTTTTGAAGGTATCACCAATCAGGTCACTAGAATGAATCAGAAGAAAAAGATATCAAACTGATCTAATATATTAATAAACTAATTATAATTCTAAATAAGCTATCTAAATTAGAAGTTTGATAAAAAAGTAGATGAAAAAATAAGAATATACTAAAGTACTAAGATTATACTATAAAGTAAATATTAGGGTTTGTATAAACTCTATAAAGACATAGCAGTTAAATAATATAACTCTGACCATAAGTATTAGTTCTGCTATAATAATACTTAGATCAGTTATAAAAATAAGTACAGAAGGCTCTAAAAGGTTTACTTTCAAAATAAATTAGTTCTAAGCTTGAGATAATGACCTGAACATCTGGATATAACTCAGTGAGTTAATACAGATTATAGGTTCAGAGAATTTAAAATAGAACATCCAAACAAGAGTATTAAATATAACAATTGATGAGAAACATTTAAGCAAACTTCTTAAATAGGTAATATAAAAAAATTACATATGTATCCAATTGTACTTTCTTCTATAATGGTTTATAGAATCACATTATTAAAAAAATTATTAATAAAAATCAAAAGACCAAAGAGGTACCTTAATACCAAAAAAATAAATAAATAAAAACCAGAATGGTTAAATAAAGAACTCACAAATAGGTTTTAAGTATAACAACTATATAGTATAAAACCTTTAAGTAAACTATTTAAATTAAACAATAACTAAAGATATTCAAGTAACTAGTTATACACTCTTCTTATAGTTACCTTCTATAACTATTATAATACAATCACAAAGCTGAAACTTACTATCAATAAACCTAGATTGCAAGTACTTATCTTAACATTAAAAAAAAAAAACTATCACAATTAAATAAAAAAAAATATTTTTTAAAAATATAATGTTATATTAATATATAAAAAATTATTAAATAAATTTTTATTGCTAACTGTTTAAGTTGAATATGCCCAAGCTAGTTAATAGTAAAGATCCGGGTTAAATATTTAAATTTGGTAGTTTTTGTAATGTATTTAGACTTGTTAACTATAAATTAAAATTTAGTTTATGTTTTGTAGATTTTTTAATAAGTTAGTGTTTATTAGTAATAAATATCACATTTACCTACTTTATGCGTATCTATATACGTATTCTCTAATAAATTCTTTTACACGTATATATTTATTAGTTTGTAAGCTTCTTTTATATGATACTTTTTTTTCATTTTCTAGAATCACGGGTAGATCTACAAAAATTAACCAATCATATGAATGTCTTCCTGTGACGTTTTATCTGATTGGTTGGCATGAATCATGGGACACGAAAAGAATTTTTGAATAATAATTTGACAGTTAACAATAACTCAGTTTAAACACTTCAAAATGGATCGCGAGGCTGATCTATTTAAAGTGGATCGCACACCTCCTCGTGAACAGGAGCAACCACACCCTAGTCTTCAAAGCTTTGCTCAGCAGAGGCCATCAATCAATGCGCATCCAATACCCCAGCTACATATGGCGCCTCCTTTTCGACCGCTCTTACCTTCAGGTTGGACGGAACATCGTGCGCCTAATGGACAGTTTTATTATTACAACGCCGCAACAGGTCATAGTACCTGGGAAAGGCCAGCGACAGTCCCGCCACCCCCTCCTCTTGGCCCCCCTCACATGAGTGGCGGTATAGTTTCGCATTCCTTTCAGCAGATGCCTACAGTTATGCCGTTACCGATTCAACAGCAAAGCTTTCCACTTCAAACTCAAAAGGAACTTCCTAAAGAAAAAACTAAAAAGGAGAAAGCGAAAGTAAAGTTAGTATCTCTTAAATCATTTATCCTTTTTTTTTTTTTCATAATATAACATCGTTATTTAGAAAACCAATTCCAGATACCAAATGGTTCATGGTCATTACGACAGAAGGCAACGAATTTTACTACAATTCTGAGACAAAACAATCCGTATGGCAAGTTCCAGAGGAAATTGCAGACGCTGTCAAAGCATTTAAAGAATCAGAAGAAAGGAATGCCCAAGCATTACATGATACTGCTGGAATCAAAAGAAAATTAAATGATGAAGAACAAATGGCCAGCGAGGAGGTGAAGAGAGCTAAAGGAGGTATAGACAATATTGCAAATGAGGGAACTGAGTATGTTTTATTTTATTTTATTTTTATTATTTTATTTTATTTCATTTTTTCTTTCTATTAATTCATCATATTCGATGATATTATTATTAGATTGACTGAAGAAGATATTGCTTTTCAACTTCAATTTATGGAAGAGCAAGAACAACAAGAGCTGTTATCTACAACGGGTAGCGGTGATTCAGGTGATAATGATAATTCTGCCGCGCACGAAATAGGTGATGAGGACCCTCAAACACAAATTAAAGACAAGGACAAAGAAGTGGAGCTTTCACCCGAAGAACGTATGCTAATGTTCAAAGTAAGAATAATAAGTATGGCGTATTTTTAACATTTATGTATCTTAGTATAGATGATATTCTTTACCATTTAAACATTCATTTACTGTTATTTATGTAGGCTCTTTTGAAGGATATGGATGTTTCACCATTTGCAATTTGGGAAAAAGAATTGCCAAGGATTATACACGATCCAAGATATACATGTAAGTTATAATTGTTTGTATGTATTTTTCTTTTTCTTCTTTCCTCCATTCAGTCGTATCTTCATTGGCCAACACACTTTGATTTATTTCATAAACTTTCGCGTAGTAATTACGACATTGAAGCAGCGGAAAGAAATTTTTGATGAATATTGTAAGGAGCGAGTTGTGGAAGTGAGAGCCGAAAAGATCAATAAAGCCAAAGTAACATATGTCTAAACCATCTGTTTCACAATTATTTATATGCCAATGTTTAATATAATATATATAAATTTTCACAGAATTTAACTGCCAAAGATGAATATTTAAAACTTCTCGAAGAAGAAACATCTCACCGTTCTCATTGGGATTCTTTTAGAAAAAGGTTTAAAAGAGATCCGAGATTCAAAAATTTTTCAGATGACAAGGAAAGAGAAAAGGTATTCCGTAAGCATATCCATGAATTGAAAGAGATGGAAGCAGAACGTATGAATAATTATTATGCTTATATTTTGAATTATGGGTTTATATATTTTGTCCTTACATACATCAACTAAATTTTATGCGTAGGTAAAAGAATGGAACAAAAAAAGGCACAAGATGATTTTATGAAGCTTCTGAGAGAAATAAGAGAGATAAAGCCTGATTCCAGTTGGCGCAAAGTATTGTCGATTTTAACTTAAAATATATATTATTAGTATGTGCATTAATGCTGATGTGTTTCAGGTAAAACGGTTAATTGATGATGATCCACGGTATAATGCAGTCCAATCGTCAAGCTTAAGAGAAGAGTTATTCAGAGAATATTGTCAAAAGCTCGAAGCAGAAGATGAAGAGGAAATGGCAAGAAAAGAAAATGAACGGAAACTACGGGAACGAAAAGAAAGGTATTCATTATGGTCTTGAATTTTGTATAATTGTTTTGGTAGATCTATGGTGTTATTTATATTTTACTATCTCAAGAGAAGAAGCTAGTTTAAAGAATAGAGAAGCTCAAGTGAGAAGTGAAAGGCGATACCAGAATTATGATAGGAATTCTGCAAAGAGGAAAGCGATGCGTGAGAAGTCTATTCTTGAATTCCAAACTTTATTAATTGATTTAGTGCGGACGCATGAGGTATATTGAAAATTTTGGTCAACATCATCTTTTCTTGAATATGTCATGTTCTTTTCTGATGTTCATTGTGACAATAAGACCACATGGGACGCAAAGAAACATAGTCTAGAGCATGATTCTCGATTCCATGGTGAAGGCCTCGAAGATAATGATAGAGAACGTCTTTTTAATGAACATACTGAAGATTTATATCAAAAACGCCTAAAATCATATCATCAACTTCTTAATCAACATGTAAAATTAGACACTACGTGGATTGAGATTCAACCAATTATCAAAGATGATTCACGTGCAGTACGGCTTTCAAAGAATGAAGCTTTTTTGGAAGGATTGTTTGACAAATACTTGGCTAAGGAGATTGAAAAGGCAAAACAGGAATTTTTAGAACTCTTGAGAGAAAATCAATTTATAGAATATAGGACACGCATGGTTCAATTATCAGAAAATGGTGCAAAAGATGAAACAGGTGCGGAGAAGGAAAAAGCTCGTGGGTTAACTAAAGAGGAGATTCATGATGTGCTTAAGGTGATTTATTTTTATTCATTTGAGCTTATAATTTTTTTTTCATAAACAATAATAACAATTAATAAATTAATATAATAATTACTATATAGGATGATAATCGATATTTGGTCTTAACCCATATGCCTGAAGTCCGTGATGAATTAATTGCGGAATATTTAAATAATTTTGAAACTCCAAAAATGACTGTTCATCAAGGACGTTAGGTTGTAACCAAACCTTTTTTGAATAACATTATTAAATAGTTTGGATTTACTTTTATTTCATTTGGGATAATAACTAATGCCCAAATATATATTTTCGGTCTCAATAGTATTAAACTCAAAAACCGGTCAAATTCATTAAATCAGTACTATAAATTATTAAAATTTGTATTCATTTTCAAGTGATTTTGTGACTAAGCAGGATATGTCAAATAAATTGGTGTTAGATATTGGAAATAATTATATTAAGTAAAAAATAATTGTTTTAGCTTAAGTCAGATTTGCTTATATTGCTGGTTTAACAGTCATAGAACATGTCCCTAATGGTGCTGTTACTTATAATCAAATAAGTTGACACTTTATAGTTATTGTGCATAACCAGCAGATCCTCAATTTTGATTGGCTAACGGCCGTGGATCTGGCGAATTTTGAACACATGACATTGGTTTCTGAAATCAAATTTTCGCCGATTTAGGAGTTACAATTTGGATCGTACATTCAAACCAAACGATGCAATAATGCTGGCAGAGCTTTTGTAAGTTTGGTACTTTATGTATAATGTGATGAAATTTAGTTTTCTGAAACTTAAGTAAAAGTACATGTAATTTATGTAACACAACCCTAGCCATGACTTTTAGTACAGTATTACTATATTAGTTAATTTCGATCCTGCTGATCATATTCCAACCGATAACTCTCCTGTAGAGGGTCCCATGACCCAGCCCGGTCTACAAATTTTTGTGGGTCGAAAAATTTATATTAAAAATTTGCAGACCGGTAACAAAATTATAAAATTGCTTGTGGGTCGGGCCAGGCCGCAAAAATAGGTAATTTGCAGACCACTACCCTTACACGAGTTTACATCCCTGGAGCAACCAAAATTCAGCAGATGACCCAAATTTAGGGTCAGAATAGGTCCGGAGCTAGGTCGGCATTAAGTAATAATACCAGTCAACTATACTTCAGTAAAATTATCATCTGGGCAGCTTTACTTAATACGTGGGCTACCATTTTATTAGTATAATCCGATCAATATCGATATATCAAGATCACAGGAGGATTAATTAATAATACTCTGATCTCATAGCCAGAAGTTTGTCTGATTGGCTAATAAATTCAATTTAATTTTACATTATTTATACAGTTTAGAGTACTTTTTTTTTTAAAAAACAAAACCAATCATTATGAACTAAAAAAAACCTGTATAGAAGTTTCATTAGAGCTGTAGACAAAAATAAGATCTAATTCTAGTCCGTTTAAAAAAGTTAGTATAGTAATAACTTCTTAAAGCCCGATAAAATCAACTTATTACTGAGCTAATTTTTTCAAACGGACGAAAAATTAGATCTTATTTTTGACTATAAAGTCCTACAGCTCTAATGAAACTTCCTATACGGCTTTTTTTATTTCATTATGATTAGTTTTCGTTTTTTTAAAAAGTACTCTAAGCTGTATAAATAATGTAAAATTAAATTGAATTTATTAGCCAATCAGACGAACTTCTGCCTATGAACCCTGATCCGTTAATTCCCAACGGATCAGGATATTATTTTTACAAATTTTGGGGATAGTTTGGGAGAAATTTATCAATACCAGCCTATTCCAGACACCCTATAGGCAAGTAGAAATGGGTTATTACATAAAAAGTTAAATCACATTCATGCGACAATTTAAAATGTTATTAGTGTAAGTATATATTGTCGCGGCTGATGCTGAAATTTGGACATTATTTTGATATGAATTTTTAAAAAAATTTCAGATTAATTTTTTCCGTTTTTTTTTATGGTTAAGTTAGTGTTTAGGGTTAGAATTGATAATTCATGGATTTTAGCAGTCAGTCGCGACATATATTATTAGTGAATTGTCGCATAACATGATTTGCTTTTTTATGTAATAAGCAATTACCCTCCAGGCAAGTTTATTTTTATCATTATTATACCAGTCATTTACGATATAAATTCATTATCATTAAAAAAATTACTGAATTATTAAAAAGGATGCTTAAAATATAATTATTGCCTATACTGTACATAGTACAAATAGTTCTCATCCTTATGTAGTGAAAGAAAATACACTTCTCAACTCCAAAACTCGATTCATCTAATAATAACTTTTTTTTAATATACATGATATATTTTAAATTTTTTTTTTTTTTAACAAAATTTTTTTTAAAATACAATATATATATATATATATAAGATATAGGAAAATAAAATATTTTTTTCATTGAAATAATTTTTTTTGAACCTTGAATAACAGGAATGACCCCTTTCAATTATGAGAATACAATCATTCCCGTCAAGAATTTTTTCTTTTAAAGTTTCGAAATTTCAAATATATACATATAAGAATAAAAGCTTATAGGTAAGAAGGGAAGGATAGTTAATGATAATTCATAATTCGATATTTTCTTATTTTTTCGAGAAATCCTGTTAATGAAAAAAACGATACCGAGTAATTGAACGATAAAAATAAGAAATAAAATTTTGGATCAAAGTTGGAAAAATATTTAGGGTTTTTTCGCTATTGACAACATTCTATTTCTAATTTAGCATAGTCCTTCGCCCATTACCAAAATTTGAGAAATAAGTATTGCTGCGGAAAAAGGGAAAAAAGAAAAAAAAAAGCTAAGATACAGAGTAGATAGATGGTGGGTGGATAAAATAATATATAGTGGTTGAATAAAAAAAATAAAATGGCTGTACAGATGTTTTTTTTTACGATAAGAAAAAAAAACCGAAGTTCAAATGTTCTTGCTTGAATAGCCCAACCAAGATTTTTTTTTTAATACGACCCTAAGCCCAGCCAGGAAAATCCACAATAAGAATCTAAAATACTTTTGATATAGGGAATCTATATATATATGTGTAAAATATGTTCGTATAGGTATAAAAGATAATTATATAGACAAAATGATACAACTACTTTTATGTGTTAAATAATCGTCATCAAAATGTTAATTAATAGCGGGTTAGGAATAAAGACAATTATCCCATTACCCATTTTTCATTATCGGACTGTAGAATAAACAATTCCAAGTCCGACATATAATAAGGGAATAATATATTAGGGTATATGTTTTGAAAAACGACAATTAACCGATATAAAATTTTTTAACTATATAAACCAAAATATTACAAAAAAAAAAAAGGAAAAAGAAAAAATAGTGAAATGTTTTTTGTTTTACGGCGATTAAGTAGGGAGAAGCTTCATGTGAAAATTATGTTTGAAAAAAAAATAAAAAAATAAAAAAATAAAATAAAAATAGAATGAAGAGGGGGGACTACTGACTATTCCTTCCTTCATCCGTGGGAATGGATCCAATTAATATCTTGATAATCGACAAAGTCAGATAAACCCATTTAGAAATATTAATTAGGCGTGAAATTTACGCATCAGATTCAAAATTTCAATTGGATTTCTTTAACGGTGGAGACCGAAATAATACCTTGTTTTTCTATTCCGTTGAATAAGTGGACGAACATAGTAACTGAATACTATGTCACAACATCCATACCTTTTTCCTACATTAAAATATCAACCATCACAGATTCCAATCGCAAAGGCAAAAAAGAGCTACACGCATGCGATTAAACAAGGCTTATCCATCACAAAAAAAGCATCTTTTGATAAATTCAAAGAACAACTAACTATGGATGGAAATGTTAAGGGAAAGGGAAAAAAAGAATTCCAAGGACTAATAGAGCAGTGGGTTTGAATTCATGGACTAATGTTACAGACTGTTCGTCGATTATTAATTTTTAATTACACCTCCGCGAGGTAAGAAGATAGAATAGAGGTAATGATGAATGAGTAAAGGATAAAAAGAAATATTGAATTAATAGTAAATAATAATGAGGAATATAAACATAATTTTCACAGAAATATTTTTTTGCAAATCCATATCAACAAATCCTTCTTAATTATACATATACGGAATAAAGATGTATGTATGTGACTACTAGATATCACATCAATGAATCCGAATATCAACAACATCCTATTCTTCTGTTATAACTATAAAGTGTTATAACTAATTTTCTTTTTTTTTCTGTTTTTTTTTTAGACTCTGCTCACCGCAACACTTAGTGGGTTTGATGTGATTGGAAAGTTTTTCGATTTTTGAATAGATGAACGTCGATGTTTTGTTGCATTACGAATAGGTGAATCACCTCTAGAAGGTTTTGGTGATTGTGGTGGCGTAGTATGTAGAGGCATTGTTGTAGAATAGGAAGAATATGAAGGAGGAGGGGCGAGGAGGGGTGTAACAAGAGAACGGCATGAGACAAGACGGGCTTCGAGGCTCTATTAAAGAACAAATACATATATATATAAATTAAGAATAAGAACAAGCGACAAATTTTATGATAACTTTATGATAATTACCTTGACCCTGCCGACCATATCTTGTACCATCTTGACGGGATTCGAATTTGGATCCGATGATACATCAGACGTATTTCCTAATGTAGAACGTAAGTATTTGGCAGACATTCGAGCAGCAGTAGATGATGTTGGTGGTGGACCATATTCACCATCTTCCCTATTTTTCATTATAGCCAACTCTATGTTCACATCTATAAAGATTGACAAACGATAAATATTATAAATAAAATTATAAAAACAAGATCAAGAATTGAAGATAATTATTACAAAGGAATATCAAAATACCTCTCAGTTCATCCTTCAGTCTTTGCACTTGAACGATTAATTGATTTTTGCCTTCAAGTTCGTTTTCAAGGATCGCGTTTCGTTCAATAGCCTTGTTGTATTTGTTTTCTAAATCCTGCAATGAACTCTTTGCGGCTCTATAAGACAAAAATTGATTAAAACCAAAGTTTATACTATGCATATTGACATCTTGACTTTAATAAATCTAGTAACAAACCTTTCTGTTCGTTCAAGGTCATCGTTATCAAGTTCTAACTCTCGTGTTTTGATAATGAATTTGTCTTTCAAGCTTTGCAATGTATCAATCTCCCTTTGCAATTGAGTAGCTGTAACGTTACATTCTGTTTTAGCTTGATAATATTTTTGCTAGAATGATTAAATCGTAATGAGTTAATAATGAAGATTTCGATAGACTTTATCCAAGTTATTCAATTATACATGAATATTACCTTCCACTCATCAACTTCATTTTTTAGAGTTTCATTTTTATTTCTCAATTCTTTGTGTATTCTTTCAGATTGCTCAAGTTCTCTCATAAGTTCTTCTTCGAAATCTCTGGCCGAAGTTTGAACTTCATCAAGTTCAGCTTGAGTTTGGTCCAAAGTTTGTTCTAACTCTGAAACTCGACTTTTATAATATGCGAGTTCATCGTTTACAGTTGCGAACGTACTGTGAATAAAAAAAATATATATAAGAAAATAGAAATATAGATGAGTAAAAAATTACAAAACCGAACAATCTATTCGAAATTTTCGAAACTCACTTTCCAGCCATAGTAATTCTTTAATGAACTAATTTTAAAATACTTGGTAAAGAGGTTTGGTTATAGTGAAAAGTAATACGGATAACCTGAGTGAGGAGAGACAGAGCTATAAAAATATTGGGATTATATAATTATGTATTTATCAGTAACGGACTGGATGACCGTAATATTTGAACAGATTAAATAAAAGGAGTTTGTTTGCTTCTTACTTTTTTATTATTATTATTAGATAAAAATTAGTTCATGAAAAAACCCAACCGAAGTCGCTCGTTTCTAATTTTCCAGACAAGAAGACCAGGGGAATATAAATACAAGGGGAGTTATAAACCTTAAGCTGTGTTTATGTTTGTGTTCAGAAAAAAAAAAATGATTCAACACATATTATGTTTTTACAATAGTAATATAACGATAATAGTACAGTAGTATAATATATATTTTAATGATATAATAACTGTTTATTTATACATGTGCATAAAAAAAAAAAAAAAAACTTGATTGAACCTCTAAAAAGAAAATTATTCCCAATTTATTTTTTACTTAGAATTTAAAATAACAATATATTTAATTTGAAAATCGGGATAAGATTTAAAATAGATTTAGGGAATGTGAATTTTTGTGAAGGGTCACACCGTTGACACTTTTTTAAGTTTATTAATATTACAATAACAACGGTACTAGGCAGGGATAAGCACAAACATAGAAAAAAAGGGTTTTTTTTTCGGCTGAATGTGGTTAGAATAAGGAAATTCAAAGTACCATAGCCTTTTTTTCTCTAATAATATCATTATATCATTAATACTACGTATCGTATTAGCTTTACTTAACTAAAATTGGATGAAATCAATCTTATATGAAAGTCGCTAGAACATGGTCATCTAAAAAAACGTTCATCGTTTATTAAAATAAAACGGCCGGATTCTCAATGATCATAAAGATAAGCGAATTAAGCCACCTAAAGAAAAGTCGATCTTCCCCGATAAATAGTCCACGCTAAATCAAGATCATTGGACTTGGCCAATAGAAATTCGCTAAGGCTAATTTTCGAGAAAAAAAAAAAATGGGGTGCATATCGACTCAAAGATCAGATTATTCGCAATAGTCCCGTCACTAAAACATTAAAAGGGAATGTTGATAGTGTATGAGTGTATGTCAGATGCTGCAATCAAGTGTGGCCACGGTTCAATTACTTTTTTGCTCGATTTCTATGCATAAATCTTAAGACAAACAACGTTTTTGGCTAGCGGCATTCCCCTTTGTCGTTACACATCCCCACTTGATTTGACGCAGATGTCATATTTGAAGCTATTGTCAAAGAGAACTTCTTTTCCCTTTGTATGCATATTTTTTTTGGGGGAAAGTTCCGATGAAGAAATTTACAACAATACACCCCTCAAGAGAGAACAATCAGGGTAACACTGTGGTAGTTGGTACAAACCGAACTATGATAATTTTGACAAGTGTTAGTTTATTACATCAAGGAAAACAAAAAAAAACCAAAACAAAATCTTTGATCTTTCTTCGTGCATTAAACTGATTTTTTTTTTTTTTTTAAAAAAAAAAGGATCTATTGTAGTTATATGTCAAGGCAATTGGGCGCCTCTTGATGTGATCATATGCAGTTACTAGCACTTTCGGCTGCAAGCCCGAAATTCAACTCAAGGTTTGGTAAAAGATGTTATTAAAAGCAAGATGGGAAAAAAGAACAATGAACGGAGATAATGGATGAAATAAAAAAAGTGGAGTGCAGATCATTTATTGTCAGAAAAGGGAAATCGATGAACCGTAGTTAAAAAAATCAAACATTCTTCTTGACAAAAAAAAATTTTTATTTATTGAAAGATAACCATAAAAAAAATCATCTTGATGCGGTAAAAGTCATAAAACTTTAACCATTCATTTTCTCGAACCGGATTGGCTGAATTTATTGATCACATTATCTTCACAGAACCACAAGAATCAGAATCGAAAGAAAAACTGGTTGGCACATAAATATATGGATATTTATCATTCTAAAATACATCGCTTTTCTCACCATTATGCATAAACAATGTTTCTTCTTAATTATGGTGAGATTGAAAAAAAAAATCTTGGGGTATGTCTTGTCATCTTTTGATTGGCTCAAAAAAATGGCGGAATAAATAAACATTTCAGAGATGAAATATTTTTGTGCTACAGTTTAGAAATACGCAGAATAATAAGGGCGTTATTCCAAACGCGAATACGATATACGTCAAATTACATACCAATACGTATTGAATTTTTAAGTGTCTTTAAATATCACGTGATAACAGTCTGCGCAAATATTTTAATTGAATTTGGAATCTTTTAGCTTTTTTACTATTCCGCATCTTTTATGGCAAGAAAGGATCGAATTGATCATTAGAGCCGGATTGTTTGTTAAATCTCGACGTTGATACTTGTATTGACATTATCACGTGACATGAATCCATATATGTACAGTATGTAAGTACCAGTTGAATCATAAAATCATAAAGGTATGCATTCTTTATACGCAGCGGTTGATCATAAAATCATAAAGGTGTACATTCTTTATTAATTACTAAAGTTGGCATCTTTTTTTTTTTTATGAACAATTTGCTTTTGCTGATAATCTGGGCAACAATTCTTCATATGATTATTTTATTATTCTCCTAAAGCTATTCATGATTCAACAATTCTCGGATAAATAATCCTATAGAATTGATGTTAATTGAAGTACATTAATCTTATACATATTTTTTACAGCGTTAACGCCCCGATTTCATAAAAAAAGATGAATATTCTTTGCCTGATATTATGCTCTCGGTTATAATCATTGTGGATCACGTTGTAACTATGGTTGCGGTTGTAACCCCAACTTGCGATAATCAAAGTTGTAACATTTAATTGTGAGTTCGCCTTTTCCCGGCTGGAACAATCAGTATTCTTTGTGGCTGATAGCATACCTCATGAATGTAAGTTATTGTTAGTCATAATTCCAGAATAGGTTATTGCTTTGTTTACCCTAACACCAAATAATTTTGATAAATAATTTTTTGATTGTTATTATGTTAAATTTCTATTATGGTATGACACTTAATGTTGTACCAATTATGCTAAATGATTCTTTCGCAATTACAAAGGATGCCTAAATTTTTGTCGGTGTACTGAAACCTCATCAGGTGTAACAACCATCAAAACATGGTAAAGTATCTACATGAAGTTAGACCAAATTTATTGCCTTTCAATTTTGATACGTAATTCAAACCCCACATTTACCTATTTTGCGGATGTACGTACGTTATTGTTGACTTCTAAACATCTATTGGATACTAATGGCTACAAATTGGTCATTATTGGACGTTATATATATTCGTCTTTATTTTCGAAAGTAAGAATTATTATTATTATTATTATTACATGATGCTACTGATGCTACTGATGCTACTGATGCAAATTATTCGGAAAAATCCGAAAAATCTGATGCGTCAAGATGCATTTATTTATTTCCTCATCAAGTTTTAAAACATTGAATATAATCTTCTAGAATTTTTCTCTTTTTGCTATTATTGTTTGATTTTAATTTGGCAATGGGTTCTTGCTGTATCGGTATAACTGTCTACTTTTAAATATCAGATGATTCCGGTTTCAAAACTGGTACGCACGTACATATACGTACGTATTTATCATTATTTAATCAAAGTTTCATTTCTGATATTTTGATATTTTTGGGGGCTTATCATTATGAACTAGATCGACTTTGTACATATCACGTCCAAATATGTACGTAAGTGATGATTACCTGTCCAAGATTTTACGAAACAATCACTTTATCGTTTACATAAAAAGTAGGTTTACGTGTTTCTAGAATCGAATGGGTCACTTTAGTCCCTTAACTAATCAGTTTTTATTATCCAGTGTTTGAATATTTATAAAGGTTTAATGTTCCAGAAACAGGTTCGAAGCTGGTGGTCTGTGTGGCTATTTTTATATATTTAAATAACACCATTTTTAATCTTAATTTATTAATTTTATTTTATTTATTTATTTATTTTATGATTTACTACAGGAATACATTATCCTTATATTAATCTTAATTATTCTGAGATCGAGATTTTGACTGGGCATATCTGTCTTCGGCAATCAATGTGTTCTTTTTTATTCAAAATGTGGTTAGTAATATGCTGCACGCCATTTGCATTTATAGTATAAAAATGAATCAATAATAGACCCAATTAAAGATCTCTTCTGGAAACGCATTCTATCGCGTTCTGCGCCTGTGTGTTGCACTTTTCCCGTTTATTGCCAACTCATTTGATACTAACTTTAATTTCTCTTTTTTGTTGGTTGTCTCTTTTTCATTGGTCTAATTTATTTTCATTAATTCATGATATACCGATACGTTCTCTAACGGTCAATTATTATAACCGGTTTCTTCTATAATCCGGTTGATCTCCATTATATAATTACTACGTGTGATATAAAAAACAAAGAACAAACTTAAATTTAAGTCTTACTGTATTTAAATTACAAATTCTTTTCATATCGATATTATTATCGGCATCGACATAAATTTGATCGGCAAATGGTGCTTATAATCATATGATTTTCTGTAAATTTACTCTTCTTTTGACGTCATTTGCTGCGGTAAAACCATACAGAAAAGATTAATCTGGCAAAATCCTATTTTCTTTTTTAGTTTCCATCCTTCAATTATTTATAAATCTGACAAAGAAATCTTTCCTCGTAATTTCTCGGAATGTATGAAGATGAATCAGAAAAGGGAGGATTAACGGTTCGATATGTATGAATATTCCTGCTACGTAATGAGCATCATGTTCTGGAGCAGTTTAAAGTATCTCCGGTTTTTCTTTAACCTTAAATTATTGTGGTTGAGAATTTTCCAACAACTCGGAGTAAGGATGAAACTAATTAAAATTTATCGCAAGTGCGTGCGTTACGTACGTAGGCAGGTAGGTATTTAAGCATACTATATATCGATATTACGCATTTTATCTTCATTCCAAATCAGGTTGTAAGTCGAATTAGAGAATTAATAAAACTTTAACTCGAATTATAAAGATAATAATTAAATTGCAGGATATTGTATGCCTTGAAAAAAGGCAATAAATTGGTTTTAAATAGACCACTCATTCCCATCATAATAAACTCTCGATATAGTGAAGATTCTATATAATGAAGAATGGGATTATTAATCCTCAGCTAGATATAGTGTAATGTACATATTGATTCCATCTATGTAACTATTAAGGATGTTTTTTTTTTTCTTCGGTACAGCTCACTTTTGTAATTCACCATCATTTAGCCGACATCACGCAACGTGACAATTAGCATATAATTAGTTGTAGGTATATCAATATTATTAATAAATTGTTACATAATATAATGTCGGCTAAATGACCTGTCGGTGAATTGAAGACGGAACTTTTTTCTTGACTCTGTAATTACAAATATTAATATATAATTCTTAAAATTTTCATATGATTTTTCGGAAGCCATTTTCCCGAAAGAACAATTGCTTAATCAGCCAGTATTATAGCTAACACCAGCTAACGTTATTGGGATTATGTTCTTTCAAAAAAAAAATAACTTGAAATTTTAAAAATATTGTATTTTATTGGTTAAAGTTAATATACTATATCTATGTTGTACAATTTGTCCCAGATGTCAGTCTGGCTGAAAAATAATTAATTTAGGCCCAGACGTTAGAGTTAGATTTGGCCAATTGATATTTAGGTTGTCCCAATTAACGACCCATCAAGATCAGTTACGTAATCGGTATTTAAAATTTTGATTACAGAATTCTGATGATTATTCTGAAGTTTATCGAGAAAAAAAAGCGAAATTCCAAGTTAATAATTTTTCAATCCTATTAAGATATTGAAAGTATTTATTGTTTACAGAAATACTTTAAATGATTTTTATTTCCTAGTATGAAAAAATGCAGCATGATCCTTTATTTAGGCAATAAAATGTATGTTTATTTCTTTCATTTCATGTTTTTAGAAGATTTTTCGCACACTTCATTATTTATCATTAACATTAAGTTTTTTTATTATGTAAGATCAAAAGGTTGTGTGTATATTCAATAACTTCTATGTTATAATTAATATATTATACTTCGTAATGTTTTTCTTTATAATTTCCTACAGTTTCTAATTCAGTTTCAAATTTTTTAGTATCTGCCTCGTTCGCTTCAGCTATATTATTACAGTGGCAATCATAAATAATGCAACAAAAAAAAAATTTTAGTTGGATCGTATTATCTTGCGCAATTCCGGAAGTATCTGCCTATTTTTTTTTATTTTATACGCAAATGGCATCTTTTTTTAAATCCTAGAATTTAAGTAGGCATTGATTTTGCCGAATCGAAAATAATCACGTGTGTATCACGAAACATGTGTTGCATTATTTTTGATCGTTTTTGACAAAGATCAGACGGTGCAATTTTTTTTTTTTTTTGACATCTTGTATGATGTTAGCACTTATTGATAATCAAGAAAACGAAAAAAATAGCTAAATAACATCTGCCTAATGAGTTCAAATATTGTTTTTATTTCAGAAAGAATACATCACAAGAGTCATAGGTCAGGTTCATAATATTCAAAAAAAATGATTAATAAATCATTTTCTTAAAGATTTAGGAAGGGTTGATCATTCAATTTTGTTAGGTGATCCAACCCAGAGAAGAATAATAAATCTCATTACTTCTTGTTACTGTTTTATTGTCATTGAAATAAGTACACATCTTAAAATAAATAAAAATATAGAAATTTCAGTATTAATTATTTATTACATATTTTATAGTTATGGTTTGGTATTAAAAGTTAAAAAAAAAACATATCTGAGTGATAGTCATTAAAAAGAAGATCTTAAATTTGTAAAAAAATATCAAAATTAGATTGTTAAAGATTGATCTAAGATAATTTGATCTAATGAGTTATAATTTTAAATTTTAGATCAAATAAAAGCAATACTATTAGAAGTATTATAGAGAATCATTAAACCATTTTTACATTAAATTTCTAATAAAATTTGATAATAGATCAGTTATAATTTGAGATTATTTTTTTTTATATAGTATTAGTAATTATTATAAGATCAATAACATAATAAATATCAAGTTATACTAGAAAATACTTTACAAAGATTTAATATAGATTATTAAAGATTACAATTTTGATATTAAAGAGATCATATTCTAACAAAATGGTATGTTTTGTTATATGACAACTTTAACAAAATATTGGTTTAAAAGAAACAAGACTGGTTCTTTAATTAATTCTCCAATCTCCTGATTTTAATCTAATTAAACATCTGTTATATAAAATAGATCTTTATCTCAAAGACCTTCTTGACCAAATTTTAAGTAAAAAAAAATTTTAAAAAAGATTCAGATCATCTAACAGATAATTAATATTGAAACCTGCACAAGGTTAGTTCATTTAATACCTGAATAAATTCATGATGTAATTAGGGTCTAAAATAGTTATACCAAATAGTAAAAACTAAAAATTATTAGATAACAAAAAAAATTTTTTTTAATATAAAAAAAATTTTTTTATTATTATTATATTGTTGTAAAAATAAATAAAAGTAATACAATATGTAAAATTAAATAAATTTTATGTCTATGAAAAATTTTGTTCTTTATTTTTGTAAAAGTTTTTTATTAATAAAAATATTATTATTTATAAATAAATTAAGAAAAAATAAACAAATATACCTGAAATTATGCAAGATAATATAATCCAATTAAAATTTTTTTTTGTTGCATTATTTATGATTGCTACTTTATACTTAGAAATATTAATTAGTATTAATGTACAAATTATCTCTTACTTAATTTGTTCAAATTCTATAATAAGAGAATAATTTTAAATCTAATTTATTAGAATTTTAATTAATAGATATAAAAATTTTATAATAAAATAAATACTTTTAAAAAAATAGATACTTATTATTCCAAGAGAATTAATAAAAAAACTGTTTATTAAAAAAATATGAATAAAGAAATATATATTACTTATTATTTATTAATATTTTTTAGCATTTTTGATAGTATGTATAGTAAAATTATTATATACAAATCTTTTTATTAGCATTAGCTTTAAATAATCTAGTTGGTTTTTGATATATAACAAAAACAAAAAAGTTTAATATTTAAATACAAAAAAAAATTGTTATATTTTTTTTCAAATTAATATTATAAAAATCATCATATTATTTTTTATATTTTTTAAAATTTTGTTTTTTTATTAGAATTATCAAATTTCTATAATTTTGATTAGTTACTTTAGACAGCCTCTTATCATTATTTATATATTATTCTATATCTGGATATAATAATATAAAAAAATCTTTCTATACTAACATTTTTTTTAAAAATTTAATACAAAATATTAGTATAACTCACTATATTGATATTTTGAAAATTTTTATATAAGGGTGTGGCGACCTAGTAAAGTGGTCAGGTTGTCAACCTTCCAAGTGGTAGGTTGGGTATTCAAATCTTATTGACAGCGAAAATTTGGATAATCACCTATGTAATATTCGTATTATAGCAACTGTTACTAACGGTTAGGTTAGGATACCTGTAATGGCAGTCACACCAGCATGACTGGCAGGTCATGGGGCATCTGTGCAATGTTAGAGTTACACAGAGAAATGCAAACTGACATATTGGATGATGCAAACACTAGATAAGTTCTTGTGGCCATGTAAATCCATTGAAATTGGGTAACAAGAAGTCCAGTTGGAAAGACCCGAGTAGAGAGGTAGCTGGATCTTTGATGGCCCTACTGTAAAGGCTAGCCTGGTGAAATGGATACATAGGTCTAGTACCTGGTCCTAGTAGCTGGATAGGCAAGAACCTCTGGGTTGGGAGTCTCAGAGGTACTACCAATCAGGCCACCAGAATGAACCAGAGAAAAAGGATATTGGGCCAACCCAATATACCAATAGACTGGTCATAGTCCTACACGGGCTATCTGGATTGGGAGTCTGATAAAAGGGTAGGGGAAAAGGCAAAGATATACTAAAGTA
>CAJVQA010003398.1:0-19542 GCA_910591915.1 Cetraspora pellucida | reverse complement strand
TACTTTATGTAAAATCTCAATTAAATATTCAATAAAGATAGAGGCATAGCCTCACCATTAATATTAAAAAAAAAAAATAAAATAAAGTCAAGCATGTTTTAATTTTTTGATTATAAGACTTATTATAATATACTTTAATTTAATATTTAGATATAGTTCAATGTTTGATTATGAAGCTAATTATAATTACTGAATTTTTGTTAAATTTGATGCTATTGAACACCAAACTCAAACTTATTAAATTTGGCTAAATGATTATCTAAATTTAAAAGTAGAAATCAGAAATACTGAATTTTATTAAAATTTGGTACCATTTTTTTGATGTAAAAATCAAAAAGAACTAATTTAAATCAAATTAATATAAAAATTAAAATATTTAAATTTTATTAAAATTCAAACTTTGAATTTTTAACTAAATTTAGGTTAAATTAATGTAAAAATTAGAATAGTCAAATTTTGTTAAAATTTAGAGGCCAAATTTTTGGCTAAGTTAGGTCAAATTAATGTAGAATTTAGTGTAGCTAAATTTTTATTAGTCAAATTTTAAAAAATTGGCTGATTTTTTGCCAAATATTATTGTAATTCAATCTGTTAGAATTTCTAGTTTTCAACTAATAGTAGTGATTTATTTAAAGTAGCAACTTTATATATCTAAAGTAGTATTCTGACTAAAATTAAAAACTAATATATGCATAAATATTTAATATTAGAGGCTTAATTTTAGCTAAATACTATTTTAAATAAATTGCTACTTTAAATATAATATATATATAAAATTTATTACAAAGACAACTAACAATAAAATTTGTTATTATACAAAGAACCAAGTTTATAATAGCCAGACTCAATGTACAGAGCAGGCTATAGCACTCTTTGCAACTATAAGAGCCAAGCATATAGTAATCGAATTTACAAAAAAACCTATAATTTTCTTGAACTTCATTGCATCATCTTACTTTAAGAAAACATCACAAGACTTAACCTACAATATACTAGTTGATCAAGACTCATGTTATAATAAATGGTTAGCCCATCAAGGTCTATCTTTACTCTCACATTTATAAACTCTTTACTCCTTTTTTGAATATATATATTATTACAATTTTATATTATTCAATTTTTATAATTTTATACTGCCAATATCAATTAAACTAAACTATAATAAGTGTTATATACATTTATCAAATAAATTAAAACTCTTATCTGATCATTTTATTCCACAACAATCTGGTTATGGATATTATTTAACAATCTCTATTCTTTTTAAATACTCTCTAATATTCAATAATACACAATGTACCAAACTCATTATACAGAATAATACTTTAGCTTACATTTATTTACAACTAATAAAAACTGTTTTATCTGGCTATAATGAAACTGTTATTGCTACTGAACACTTTGGCTCTATACAATCCCACACATGCTACAATAAATTCTTAGCTTATAATTATCTTTTACTACTTTACATCTATAAACCATTATCTTTTTTTTACAACATATTTATAGTTTTGATTATTTGCCAAGCAATGCTTGTGGTTATAGTTTAATTATTTCTATTAAAAATAATTATAGTGAAGCTCATGTTTACCTCTTATCTAAACTTAAACCTTTACTGAATTATTTTATTCCAACACTTCAAGCTATTTGACATTATTCAACCATTTTACTAAAATCAAATACAACAGAAAATGATTCTTTTAACTTAACAAATCAATATTCAACAACATTTACATTACACTGTCTTTTATATCTTCAATACTATTACAATAACCTTTACCTATTTCTATTTCTGCATTATCACCTTTAATATTACTACCACTTTTAACACAAACTTTTATACCTATGCAAAACTTATATAATCTTTATTTAAACATTGCTATATATAATATTAGAGAATTTAACACAATTATTAAAAAAGAAGCTTAACAAAATTACTGCCTTTATAACAATATTGATATTGCTTATATTACTGAAACAAAAATTGTCAACACTACTAATCTTCACTTTTGTAACAATAATCTGTTTATATACTTTTAGCCAAATTCTGAAAATTCTGCTAAAAATGCTGCCATTATGATTCACAACCACCTTTAACCATACATACACAACTGTCAAACACATTCTAAAGAAGCAGTAGCTTTAGACCTTTTTTAAAAAGTAAAATTAAACTCTGCATTATAGCAGTTTATCTCTTTTTTACTAATATATATTAATGTAATAAAACACAAGAAACAGTTATTTCATAAATTCAACAAACCTATCAACTAAACTTTTATCCAATAATTCTTAGTAATTTCAATATACATAATAATATTTGTAGCTCATCATCTAAATTTTGACTTACTAACTACCTTCATTAAGCCAATATGTATGCTTTTGGTGCATATATTAATAACAAACACTATACATAGTTAAACAATGCTAGTTAAAGTTAACTACATATGAACTGATTCATTTAATTTACAGTTTTTTCTTTCTTACAATCTTGATGACAGTAACAACTCTACACTAAGTGATCACTTTATCTTTTTTTCATAGTTCTTTACTAATGCATTTAGTAAACCTCTATGCTATTATACTGGCATTAGTTATAAAATTTTAATTACAATGTCATGTTATTAGAAAAATAGACAGGATTTCTTGATTTGCTTTTTCAAAAACTTAATTCACATAACATTTTACTTGATTGCAACACTAATAAAAGCATAAAAACTACCTAGCATAAAATTGAACACTCAATTATTCATATTGCTATATACTCAATTTCTAACAAAAAATCTTACAAATGCAGTTATAATCACAAGTATTTACCTCATATTACTTTACTTCATTTATCATTTAAAGAACTTGAACACTTATTTAAAATTGTTAAAAACCTAAATAACAATTTAAATATTAACATAATTAATTCTAAAATTAAAAATATAAATACAAGATTTAATTATAATTTCCAAATTTTGTCTTCTAATCAACAGCCAGAACTCAAACAATGAACTTAGCATGCACAAGATATTTGAAAACAGTTCTATCATGCACATTATCTTAAAAACTTCTTACTGCTCTGACAACAAATCCAACAAGCTACTGAAAAAAGATGTAAAACACTCTTTACATATCCCAAACAAGCTTTAAACAGCATTCTTAATCATTACAAATCTCTTATTTATTTCTCAAATATTAAGCTTCCTAACCAACTTATTACAAAGCCACATCTTATCAAACAATATATACAATCTCATTTTCTTAACTAAACAGCTTATTAACTAATTAATCAAAACCTATTTAATAGTTTTTATTTACATAATACCAATAACAATCACATATTAATAACTAATAGTACAACTCTCTTATCATCTAATTACAAAAGAAGTGTTTCAAATTATAGTAAAACTTTCTAATAAGAAAGCCTGTAGTCCTACAGATATTAGTTATGTGTATTTGTCATTTGTACTTGAAACACTTGAAGCATGTGTCAAGGTACTTGGGTTAAGGTACTTGGATCTGTGCAGAGACAGTTAGGATTGTGCAGGGACACTTGGAGATTGTATTGGGATACTTGGGGATTGTTTGTACTGTGGTATTTGGCACAGTAAATTGTACTAGGATACATGAAACTTGTATAGGGGTACTTGGGGTTTGTAAGACAATAATGACATCATAGATGTTACCCAATGTCATGTGTCTGTATCACACTTCTAACAGCCAATTAAGATCCTATTTTCTAACTACTATATACTATAATATAACTATGCTAATAACTAATAATAAATATAATATAAAATACAATAATAAATATATAACAACTACTAATAATATAATATACTATGCTATGCTAAAAATCTACTTTGTAACAATATATATGATCTGGCTTGTTGTCATCTTTTTGTATTTAAGATCTTTTATTATTTGACTAACTATCTCTTTAGCTTTCTTTTTAACTAATACTTCTTACATTCTGTTATTTAGTCATATTCCTAATGAATAGACAATTTTGTTTCTTAGTTCTTCTTTTATTCTGCTTTTGCCAAAATCTATTTCTTTTTCTTCTCTCTTAACCTTTATGTTTATTACTAGCAGCTTTAATTTTGATCTATTAATTTCTATATTGTTCATTTTAAAAAACTTCTTAGCTATTTCTAAAATCTTTAATAGTTGGCCTTTGCTGTTTGTGATTCATGTTGTATCATCTGCATATGTGATTGCTGCTTAGCAGAATCTTGTGACATTATTGTATTGCATTTCTTCTTTAATTTGTTGCTTAACTGTATTTCCTAGACTTCATCTTCTTGTACTCTTTCTAACAGTAGATCATAGAAAAGCTGCCATATTAATGGTGATATTACTTCTTTTTGGTCTATTCTATCTCTTGCTGTTACTTCTTCTGTTAGACCATAAGCTGTAATTATTTTTAATTGTCTTTTGTGAAAGAGATTTAAAATATATTTTATCATTCTTTTAGGAACTTTAACTCTGCAATGCTATTTTAAGACTCTTAAGTAGAACTGAGTTAAATGCCTTTTTTATATCTTACAGAAGTATCTATATTTCTTTGTTCTCTTCTCTTGCTTCTTTCATTATCATGTTTAGGATATGCACTGGCTACTCTGTTGAATTTCCTAATAGGCCTGCATAATTTGATTCCTTAAGTACTTCTCTTCTTATAAACATCTTAGTGAGCCTTTTTGTTTTCACCTTTGTTACTATTTTTCTAAATGTTTTAATTAGGGCTATTGGATAGATGTTGTTTAAGTTATATCTCTATTCTATGTCCTTTGGTATTGAATAAACTTGTGTAATTTTTCACTTAGTTGATATTTTTCCTATTTCTAAATAAAGATCAGCAAAGGCTCTAAAGATTTCTTGCATTTTCTTTTCTGCTCACTTGATTAGTATGTAGCTTATATCAGATATGCCTAGAGCTGTTTTTGCTTTAAGCTCTTTAAGTACTTCTTCTTATTCTTTTTTTTTAATATTTTCTTTAACTTCTATATATTATTCCTCTTTAATGTGTTCTTATAGTTTGTAAAATTTCTTTTCATCTTTCTGACATTTCTTTTAGTTTTGCATCTTTTCTTCTGAATTGTTTCCTATAGTGTTCTGCTACACCAGTCTTAACTAACTCTGGTTTTACTATTAAGTTTGTTAATTCTTCTTCTTGTTCAATATATCTGTCAAGTATTATTTTCTTGTAAAGTTTGTTTAAAAGACTGGCTATCATTTTTTCTTGATCTGTTTTAATTATTTTACATCTTTTATTTATGTTTTCTTCTATTTGTCTTCTTTGGTCTTGTTTCTATCTTTTTTTCTTTTTTTTTATAACAGTTTTTGCCAACCTTTTATGTCTTCTATCTAGACACTTGACTATTGTTTGTGCACTTCTGGCAGTTTTGCACCTTTCTTTCTTCTTATTTTTTGTAATTTCTCATTTATTTTTATTTTTTCTTCTTTTGTTACTTCCTGACCTTCTTTTGTTTTGCAAGTTTAATTAATCTTTGCAGCTCTACAATGTTTTTTTTTTGATGTTGCTTCTTTTGACTATTTTTTCTATTTGTTATTGTATTATATATCTTTTTCTTAGACAGATGCTTGCTTGCTACTATGATGATTGCTTCTTTTAATACATTCTATATGTTATTTATATTATTTATTCTTTCTATTTCGTCTTGTTCTTTTTTTTAAATGTTCTTTAGCATTTCTTTAATTTTTAATCATTTCTGCAGTTCTTGTGTATACTTTTTTCAGTTCTCTTCTTTTGCTTGATTATATAAATATATTGTTTTCAATTGACTTTTTTTTTTAATTTTAGGTTTGCTATTTTTTGTCATCATATGTTTAATTTATATTTCTGTTTTTGCTATCTTATGATTATTTTCTGTAATCTCTTTTGCATCTTCAATTTTTGCCTTCTGTATATCTAAGGCCAACTCTTCTGATACCTATATGTAGTCAATTCTTGTTGCTACTTCTCTATTTAACCATATGAACTCTTGGCTTGTTGGATGCATATTTCTGTATGTATTACTAAAGTTCTGTTTCTTTATTTAATTAAAGATTAGTATCCTTTTAAAATTTGCTGCTTGTAAATATTGTCTGTCTAAGATGTTATTTGTTGTATAATTAAAGTTACCCAAAATAACTATTTGTGTTTGTCTCTTCTTTTTAGTAACTATTTCTACTATTTTTTGTTAAATGTTTCTTTCTATTGCCTTGTTACCTAGTAGTATATAAACTTCTATGACTACTAACTCCAATTGCTTGAAGTATAGTATAAGCTTTATCATATATTTATTTATCTTTTTGATTGTACCCATATGCTTCTTCTATTGCTTATTGACTATAATGCCTACACCAGATCTCTTCTTTTTGTCTTTTGCTACACTTGACCAAAATTTTGCATATTTCTTATTTGTAGTCTGTATTAAAAATTTTTCTTCTCTTTTTATAAGATTTATTTTTGTGATCTCTAGTATTGTAATTTCTTCTTCTTCTGCTTAGTCTAGCAGACTATTGAGTTTTTATCCTTTGGTTTTGAGTCCATTAATGTTATGACATGCTATTTTAATTTCTTTTCTATCTTTTTTCTATTTTTCTTTTAGTTTATTCTGTTCTGTTTCTGTACATTTTTCTTTTTCTTTTCTTTTTCTGCTTTTTCCTTTTTCTAGACAAGAAGGCACTGTTTTTTCTTTAAATATTTCTCTTTCTTTTTGCAGGAATTTTTTAAGCTCCTTGTTCATTTCCATTAGTTCAACTATAGCAACTTCAGGAGCAGTTGGCAGGACTCTTTTCTGCCAACTTTTTTGTCTTTTTTAGTTTTCTAATCTTTTTAGATTCAATCTAACATTTCTTCTACATATGTGTTTTCTTTCTACTTATATCTTGTTTGGTATTTCAACTTTTGGTTATAGGCACCTCTTCTTTTTTCTGTTTTCTAATTCATAGTTTTGATATTTTTCTTTCTTTCTGTTTTGTTTAAGTATATTTTATTTCTTTGTTCTCTTTATTTGCTTTTGCTATCTTCTATGTTTGATGTTTGGCTGAATCTATTTCAACTTTTTTCTTTTTCTTCTATTATGCTTTTTTTTTCTTTATTTCTTTTTTTCCTCTATTTATCCAATGTAATCTAAAGTTATTAAACATAATTAGTTTTGATTAGACCATCTTCATGTCTTCTTTAGTCACAACATAACTATAGCTGTTTTTTTTTAATTTCTATTTCTGTTTGGTAGTATGTGAACTGACTTTACTTCTTTACTTCTTAGACATTGAATAAGTAAAACTTCTAAGACATTTCCAGATAGTTCTGTTAACTTTGCTATATATTTTTTCTGACCTTCTTTTGCTTCATAGTCTTCTTTTACTATTATTACTTATATTAGTTTGTTGTTATTAACTGGTATAGCCATAGATTATCTTTCATATTTGTTCTTTCTATCTTTATTATTGTTAGAGCTCTATACTTAGATTTCTTGATGTCTACTATATGTACTTTCTCAAATCTTTTACAGATATATTCTAGTTTTTTTTGTTTATATCTGTTAGTAAGTCCTATATTGTTATGTAATTTCTGTTTTCATACCCCTTATTTGTTTCACATTGACTTTTACTTGACTTTTTTTTCAATCTTAATGGGTTGCTTCTTTTTTGCTAATCTCTCTTGTTTATTCTTTTATATTTTTATTTTTTATCTTTTTTCTTTTCTTTTGGTATCATTTTATACCAATCATTTTCTTTTCTGCTGATTTTTTGTATTGCATCATTTCTTCCATATTCACAATTAAAGTCTACTTCTATCTATAGGTTTCCTTTCTAGAAGACTTCTTTAATGTCTTTAACATGTAAGTTGTTTCTTAGTAACCATCTGATAAATTATATACATTCTTTTTTTGTCTTTCTTGACACATTGTGTGCTAGTATATTGGCAATTAAGCTGTTGTTTTGGTTGCAGCTTCTTTTCTAGATGCCCAAATGCTTTCCTCTAGAGGTGCTTCAACTACATTAATTTTTCTTTCTAGTTATAATCTCTTTGTCACTTGTTCTTCTGTTATTTCTATCTCTGAGCTCAGTTCTAAGTCTCTTTTATATGTTTCAGTATTTTTTTGTTTTTGCTTTTCTTGTTTTTCTATATCTTTTTTGTTGGTAAATGTGCTATTTTCTTTTTGTTTAGTACTTGCTTGACTTATCTTTATACTTACTGTTTTCTGTAAGTTTTCTATATCATTTTGTGTATTTCTTCTACTTGTTTTCTCATTTCTGATCTTTTGTGTTGCTATATATGCTTTTTCTTGGTTTTTGTTTACTATTAAGACTTGCTGTTATACTTTTTTTTCTTTAGTTTGCATTTGTTTTGTTACGAACTCTTCTATCAACTCATTTTTATTTTGTTTATTTATATTAATCTTTTTTTCTAGCAGTATTTTTTCTGCTTGTATAAATCTTTCTCTTATAATATGAAGTAGAGCAACCTCTGTTAGGTTTTGTTTTGTTAACATAGTAATGATCTTATCTTTTCTATCTGGTATTGTATAATTTTTGTTTGCTTGATTGAAGAACCCTTTATTGTATATGCTATTTACTATCAAGTATGCTCTTTTGATGTAAGTTGATATTAGACTTTCTTTTTGGCTTTATGTGATATTCATCCTTTTGGCTTGTTATTAGTATTTTTTGTTTATTTCTTACTTGTTCTCAAATTTTCTATATTGTGTGCTATTTACTATTTTAATTAGGTTTATATATATGTCTATCTGAACATGTGTTTGTTTTGTTTGTCTGTTCATGTATTGTAGTGATCAACAGATCTACATTTCCAAGTTATAGTAAATTTCCCTAATTTATTTTCTCAAGTTTTAACTAATTTATTTTTTATCTCTATCTCTACTACTAAGTAACCTAGTTACTTGCTTTTTAACTTGCTATATTTTTAGCACAAGCTCTATCTTTTTTCTTAAGTCTGTAGAGTTGAATAAGACAGTTGTTTTTATGAAACCTTTCAAATTGCTTCTGTTGGTTTTTGTATACAAGTAATTAGCAGAAAGAGTGTCCTGATTTTTATAATATTATTTTTTAAAGAATTATATTATCTCTTTATTTTAATTTTTCTGAAATAGATTTGTTTTTTTAACTTTATATATTTATACAATTACAAAAATTTAAGTTTATAATACTTGATATTAGGTTACATTCTTTTATATTGTTATAGAATAAATTATTATTATTTTATTATTATTATTTTATTATTATTATTATTATTATTTAGTATTAGTTATTTTATTCTTGTATTATTATTATTAGTAGTTGTTAAAACTTTCTAGTTGCTTAGTAATTACTTAATCACTTAGTCATCTAGTTGCATAGTTGCTTAGTTACTTAGTAATTAGTTACTTAGTAATCATTAGTTATTAGTTGCTAAAACTTTCTGGTTACTTAGTAATTACTTAGTTACTTAGTTACTTAGTTACTTAATGCTTAGTCACTTAGTTACTTAGTTACTTGACTGCTTAGCAGCTCAGATATATAAACTTTGCTAAATTTTTCAAATGTAATTAAGTAACAGACACCTCTTTTTTTTTTAATATTGTAAACATATTTTAAGATTCTTTAGAAACAGAAACCTAAGAATAGCCTTTCTTGTTATTACTTTAATAAATAGCTTTTGATTATAAACTGTATTAATACTTTCTCTTTAGAGTAATTTTTATAAACAAGGTTTATTTTCTTTTAGTAAAATAAAGTAAAGTTATTAGTATTGCATTATTTTTTTTAAACTGCCTCAGAGAAGAGTATAGTTTTTTGACAATGTCTAACAAAAGCTATACTTTTCTCTTGGACACCATATATACCTATAAGAAATTCTCTGTACTATATTATCATTATAATATAAAAATTAAAAAAGCTTTCACCTATAATATTTGGAGTTTTCTGGCAGAAAACTTATAATTTTAGAAAAAACAAATCACCTCAAATAAGACATTCTCAAATATATTAAAAAAGTTATCTTGGCAAAAGATCTAGATAAATATTAGTTATTTTGGCAAAAGACCTAAACAAGTATTAGTTATTTTGACAAAAAACCTAGATGAGTATTAGTTATCCTAACAGAGTTCCAAACATATAAACACCTTTTTTTTTATAGTTTATATTATAACTAAGCTCAACAACAAAAACATTCAAATCTATCAACAAGTACACCTAACTGAATCTTATTTTGCAGTAAACATATTTTAAGCATAGCATTCAGATTTATCTTGTCTTCAGTGTTATTTTCTTTGATATACTAGTTTTTGCTCAGATTTTGGATGATTTTGAACTTGGTACAGAACCAATTTTGCAGCTTAACATTATTTCTTCCAAACTCAATACAACTTTACTATTCTTACTAGCCTATATTTAAACTGAATTATACTTTGCCTTTGTATTAGAAATATTATTTTTAGTTGTCAATATTAACAAGAAATTGGTGATTCTAGAACAATTGTTTTAACTCTAGTTAGAAGATATACTAATTTTTTTTAACTTTCTATTTTACCTTTTGAATACCAAAATGCTTTTGACTTTCATCTTAATGCTCTCTTAAGTTTTAGTTTTGAAGAACCAAAAGAATTTAGTTGATATCTTAAAAATCTAGAAAGTTCTATTTTACTATCTACTACTGATATTACTTTTACTAATAATATCTCTTTCTTATATAACTCAGCAGATAGCTTAGCTTTGTATAGTAAATTAGTTATATTTACTAAACTTTTTAAAAGTTATTACACTCCTGATTGGACTTTACAAATCCTACTATTACTTACTAATAATTTAAAAACAGAAGAATATATTACTACTACTGTTGACCTTACAGAAACCTCTAGCTTACACCAAACTTCTATTAACTTACTGCAACAACTAACTCTTGAAGATAGCTCTACTTTTTTATTTTTATCTTAACTTGCTCTTTTTTTACTTCAACCTATCACTGTTTAATCTTAATCTATTTAATCTCAACCTCAGTTTCTTTTTTCACTCTTACCTATTTTTAAAAACCTTTCTGATTTACCTAATAACATAGCATAACAAGCTTTACAAGATGCTGCACAAGCTATAACTAATTTTACTAATGCTCTAAATGAAAGTAAAAAGGCTCTTATGAAGGCTAACTTCTTTTATAATAATAGAACTCAAGACTTAGAACAATGGCTAGAAGATTTTCAAAAAACTGCTATTGCTAACAAATAGAATGCTGCTTAGAAATTGAAACTTACTCCTATATACTTAAAAAGAATTGTATTAGATTGATAACCAAGTCTTCACTCTGTTCTAAATGCTTTTGATGATAATAATCATCAAGACAGAAGCTTTAAACATCTTTTTAGACTTTACTTTTATATACTTAAACAAAAAGCTATTTGGCAGAAACATCTTTTTAATATTAAATAAGGCTCAGACACAGTAAATGCATATATTAATCACTTTAGACAATTGTAAAGATAAGTTGATCCTAGTGATGCTTTCTCTGTTAACTTTACTAAATAACTATTTATACAAAAACTATGCCTTAAATTTTCTATCAATATGCAAGCTAGTAAACTTGCTAACTTAAATACTATTATTATCACTACAAAACAATAAAAAACTAGACATGTAATAGCTATTAACATTATTACAAAAACAGACCAAGCTATCAAACAACTAACAGACCAGATTGCTAAACTTAGTATTAACCTAGCATAGCAATAACAACCACCTTAACCTTAATCTACTAACTACATAGCTACCTCTAACATCAACAGATCTTAAACTAAAAATTTATGCTGCTGCCACTACTGTGAATATACAAAATATTTTATTGCTAAATGTAAAACCAAATGAGCTAAACAATAATTTAACCAAAAAGATAATTATAGAAGAAATAATAGATGCAACCAAAGATCTTGCTTTTGAAGTTATAACAAATTCTATTATTGAAACTCTTTTAGAAAAAGTGAAAACTCTAAAGAAAGAAGCAGATACTCAGACTCTTATAATAGTAATAAAAGACAAGTTAGCTTTTGCTTGTTCTTACTTTATTATAAAAATATTAACTATCTTGGACATGAAGATTTTCCTCCTACTACTTCTGTTACAATACCAAAGAAATAAAAACAGTTCTTCAACAACCTCTTTACTTGTATAACTATATTTGCATATCTGTATAAAGAAGCTAAAAATGCTAATCTAGTCTAATCATCTACTCATACTACTTCTGTAAAATGCAACATCCAACTTAGAAACAGACTTTACCAAGCTATTATTGATAGTAGTGCTGCTATTAGTATAATCACTTATCAAATTGTCAAAAAATTAGAACTTAAGATTAACAAGCCTTTACTAGTCTAATTGTTATAGCAACTAATACTTCTATATGCCTTTTAGGAATTATTAAGGATTTTTCTATAGAAATTGAAGAAATAACCATTTTTATTACTATTGAAGTTGTTTCTGCTACCTCTTACTTTCTTTTTTTTAATAACAACTAGTCCAAGAAAGTTGGTATTAGTTATAACTAGAAGAATGATTATTATTCATTCAAGTAGAATAACAAAAAGATTTTAGTACTAACTATCTATAAAAGTGACCATGCCTTATCTGCCCAACCAACAGTAACAGACTCAAAAGAACTCAACCTCTATGAACAAGAATTTCTTAGTTATCATAAAGTATACACTGCTCAACTTATCTCAAAAACAGATAATAAAGGATGAACCATTTACCAAACTTGATGATGAACTCAAACTGCCTCATTCTGTGTATGTGGCAACTGTAAATCCTCTGATTACCTCTTTGCTAACTGCCCTTAAAATACTTGCAACTGATGTTATTATAAAGAACATATTGCTATCTATTGTCAACTATAAGCTCCTTAAAGAGAAACTGCCAAAGCTCTAAACACCTTTATCAACAATGTTCAGAAAATATTTGTTATAAATGCAACTCAATAAAACATATTGCTGTTGAATGTCTCTTAGCTCCTCTTAAGTGTCAGAATCAGACCTACTAATATAGATGCAACCCTAATAAAGTTGAAGCCCAAAGACAATATTATTATAGCAATCATCATATCCATTATTGCTGCTATTGCAAGAACCTTCAAAGACCAGAAACTCTACAAAAATTAGATAAAGTTCTTGTTTGTAAAGGTTGCTATACTGACTTTCACCAAAATCTTAATTATGATGATCTCAAAAGTCAGTACTATTATACCTAAAGTAATGAATATAAAATCTTAGTTAAATGCAAATTATAGAAACATGTTAAACCTAGAAACAGAATATATAATTTAGAAAGTATTACAAAAGAACTATAGATTTGTGAACTCAAACATTTATATACTTACAAAGCAAGTACAGATGTCCTCTACAACCTTAACTATAACCTGTAAACCTAAATTAAACACTATACTAAGTTAACCAGAAGTGTTGAATCTCAGTATAAAATAAACCAAACTTGTATTTTCTATCTTGCTAAAGTTCATTTGCAAGAAATAGACCTTACTATTACTAAAGCATTGAAACCTCAAATAAATAACCAAATTAATTAACTCTGGATATATAAAAAAATAGATCATATTCTATAAGCTAAACAAGCTGTTTTTGATAAAGAAGAAGAACAACTTCTTCAACAAACCTTGGCTAAGTCTTTTGATATTAGCCATTCAAAATTTAACTATTAGCTTGCTATCACCAACCTTTATCAACAGTTTAGTACTTCTGTTAACCTTTGCAAAGAATGCTTACATGTTAAGCATCAAGATGAGTTAAATGCTTATTAAGAATATTGTCAGAACTGTGCTCCTCTACTAGTTTCTATCTATGATCTTCTATATCAAAACCAGTAGACCCTTTGTCAAGCTTTATTAATATAACCTTATTAGAACCAGACCTCTTGCAATCACAAGTTGCACAACTATAACAACAAGTCAAAACTCAGAACTAACTTATTCTGCAGCTCTAACAAAAGATAGAAAAGTTGGAAAGATTTATTTAGACTCTTTTACAAGTATTTTAACAGGATGTTCAGACCATCCAACAATGATATATTTCTCTTGCCCAAGAATATGAAAAGTTAAATTTTTAGATCATCCTAAGCAAAATAAAAAACTATCTGTTGAACTAGACAATGTGCATCAAGTTTTTACAATTGACACTATAATGCTCTATAAAGAATATAATGTTAGTTTAAAACTATTTAAATTGAACATTAGATCTTTAAATGCTAAACAAAACAAGATACAATATAATTAGGATGCACTGATCTTGTAACTCATCAAATTATACAGAAGAAAAACCTTCTATTTGATTTCAACCTTATTCTTCTTTTCTTATAGAACAGACATTTATTAAGAAGAAATTCTATGAATGCTCAATAGTAGACTTATACAATCTTCTTTTAGCTTTTGGATCTTACCAGTTGTATTAGTTTAAAAGAAAAATAGCAAATTATACTTTTGTATTAATTTAACAGTATTATTAAGAATGATGCCTATTCTTTACATCACATTAATGAAATGCTTAATATCTTAAAAGAATCCAAGTGGTTCTCTATATTTAACCTTGCAAGTAGATATTGGCAAGTTGCTATGCATTCTGCAAATAGAGAAAAGACTGCTTTTGTTACTCAATATGGTATTTACGAGTTTAATATAATGCTTTTTGGACTATGTAATGCATCTGCAACCTTTCAACAATTAATGAATAAAGTATATTAAAACATTGTATAAAAATTTGTAGTAGTCTATCTTGATGATACAATAGTATACTTTAAAACCTTTGATGAATATTTAGAACATTTATAACAAACTTTTATTAGAATCAGAAAAGCCAGTTTATAATTAAACTTATAAAAATATAATTTTTGGATACAAATTTTACAATTCTTAGAACATATAGTTACTTCTATTAGAATAGCATCTGAACCTCAAAAGATAGAAGCTGTCCAGAAGATTCAATCATCTATCTATATAATCTAACTATGTTTATTCTTAAAACTAGTAGGTTTCTACTGACAGTTCATTCAGCCTTTAAACTAGCTACTATATAAAGAAACTCCTTATATATAGAATAAACCATAACAGAAAGCTTTCAAAAATTAAAACAGAAACTTATCACAGCTTCTATATTAAAGTATCCTGACTTTGACAGACTATTTATCTTAGTTACTGATGCATCTTATTATGGATTCAGAACTACTCTT
This sequence comes from Cetraspora pellucida, assembly GCA_910591915.1. NCBI lineage: Eukaryota > Fungi > Glomeromycota > Glomeromycetes > Diversisporales > Gigasporaceae > Cetraspora > Cetraspora pellucida. Next base: position 4,329 of record CAJVQA010003398.1, on the reverse strand, counting down.
AGTTAATTGAATAAAAACAGAAAAGAACATCTTGTAGCTTATGCAAATAAAAGCCTAACCAAAGAAAAAGTTAACTATAGTGCTACTGAACTTGACTGTGCTGCAGTTGTATCAAGTATTAAACATTTTTATAAATATCTTAGAACTGCCAAATTTATTTTAATTACAAATTATTCTGCTCTTAAGTAGTTACAATCTGCTGAATCTAAAAGATGCTTAGAAAAATAGATTCTAAAACTCTAGCTCTATAACTTTGAAATTATCCATAAACTAAAAAGAGTTCACTTGAATATAGATGCCTTATCTTAACTCCAGACACAAACCTCATATTAAAACCCTTCCTCATGAATTTGAATCTCTATTATAATTTATATAATTATATAGAATCAGACAAGTTATCTGACTCTTTATCTCAGAAACAGATTAAACAAATACAACATTATGCTAGACATTTCATTACTAAGAAAAAACTATTATACAAAAAAAATAAAAAAGCTCTTAATATCCTCTTCATGTTATCAAATAGAATGAAGTAAAATTTGTTCTATATATGAGCATAAACATCTTATCACAGGACACTTAGAAACAGATGCTATATACTATAAAATAGCTAAGTGATATTATTGAAACTAAATGTATCGAAATGTACAAGAATATGTTAAAAGTGCCAAAAGAAACTAAAAGGCAAATGAACCAAACCTCTTCATCCTATTCAAATAGAACAAATCTTTAAATGAATTGAAATTAACTTAGCAAGACTTCTGCCAATTATTAAACAAAATAATTAATATATTATTGTTGCTACTAACTATTTAACAAGATGACCAAAAGCCTATACTGTACTTAATACTAGAGCAAATACCTTAGCTCAGTTTATTTTCAAAAAAATTATTTGTTAACATGAAACACCAAAGATTATTCTCTCTGATCAAGGAAAAAAATTTATTAGTAAAATTGTTCATATTTAATGTAAAAAGTTTCTTATCAAACATAAGTTCTCTTTATCATATCATTCACAAATGAATGAAATGATTGAACATCTTAATCAGACCTTATGTAAATCACTTGCTAAAGTGAAAGGAGATGATGACTAAGACTTACATATATTTTTGTACTGCTTGCTTATCAAACAAAAAAGCATACTACAACTGAATATACTTCTTTTTAGCTTGTATATAGATGACAAGCTGTTCTTCTAATTGAAGCTTTACTATTTGTTGAACTCTATAAAGAAACAGAATACAACTTACAAGATAGCATATTGCACTGAGTATTTGAGCTTATTGACAAGCTATCTGAATTGCAGAATGATGCAAGAGAAAAAACCAATGAATTGTAACAAAAACAGAAAGAATATTTTGATGCCAAAATTTGTCATAAAACATTCGAAATAGGTGACAAAGTATGAATAATTAGAAAAGATATAGAACATTCTCAATTAGCTAAATTCAAAGATAAAAGGACTAAACCTTTTATTATTTAAGAAAAATTGAACAATAATGACTATAAACTTTGTAATAACAAAGGAAAAACATTGCAAAAGTACTATAATAGTAATCATTTTGCTAAATATTATGAAAAACAAATATAAGAACCTTTTGTTCTTATTAAATAACTGAAATTTCTAAAAGAAATTTCTAAAACCAAAGGAAAAGACAATAATATTACATAAGTTTTTTAATATTACAATTTATTCAAAGATTGTGATAATTGAAAATTTATATAAACACTTTCAAATTATACAAATTTTTCTAAAAATGAAATTCTTAAAACCATAACCAAAAACAGTAATTGCTTTAAACAATTTTCTCCAAATTTAAAACAGAACCTTGTATTTCAAATTACTTTAATATATTACTTTAAAATATTATTTTTTGAAGTAATAAAGAACTAGAAAAAGTTATCACTTAAATTCTGTGATTGAAGCTCTTGTAAAATTCAATATTAATAAATTTCTACAATTAGAAGAAATACAACATTCTCTAATCAAAACTTTACTTAATGAAGTAACTACTAAATTAAAAAGTAATAATACTAACTATCTTACTCAAATAATAAACAATTTAAAACAGACATCAGTGCCAACAACTCGAAATATAACTAATCCTTTTACTGAAGGAACATAAAAAGAACAAGTTAATCAAATCTTAAAGTTCTTATCTACTTCTGAATGTATTTAACATAACCTCAACAAAAAAATTGAAGCTTACTACTACTTGAAACAAATAATCTTAAAGTTTAACAATTCTTCAGAAATTAAAAACCTTATTCAGAATGCTTAAGTAACAAGAAAAGCAAAAGATACTTAGAAAGATGCTCTTAGAATATATGAAGTTTTTGAATTATAACCAAAAAAAATAATCTTATAGCTAAATTATATAACTGCAACATATATCATCAAGTTGCTGAATGATGAGTACACCCAACTTTTTAAATTAATTAGAATGTAGAATTTACAAATAAATTTTTAAAGAGAATAGAAATGTTATAAAACAAATTATTATTATTTTATTATTATTATTATTATTATTATTATTTTATTATTATTATTATTATTATTTTATTATTATTATTATTATTATTTTATTATTATTATTATTATTTTTTTTTTAACTTTAGCAGTCATGCTAGTACTTTATTAGGATTCTTGAAACTATACAAATTACATAGAATTTTTCTGATATATAAGTTTAGCATTACTCAGCTATCCAAATAGTACCTAAGTACTATCTGTCACAGTATCCTAGTTAGAGATAAACTGCTTGTTTGACTGCTGCCTTATAATAGAACATCACCAATCTAATGACATCTTTTCATAAGAAAGCAAAAAACAAAAAAAAATTTTTTTATATAAAAAACAAAACAGAAGTATAGAAATAAATAATAAAAAATACAAATCAAAAAATAAAAGAGAAAAAGGAATAAACAAAAAAAAAAAAAGTATAAAACTTGCAATTTACAAATATCAGACAGTCACAATTGTATATCTGTGTTAGGTTTTTAAAAATTATAAACTATACTAAATAGAAATAACTTTACTATTTTTCTATTTATATAGATTATTTAACAAAAAACTATATAAAAAAGAAAAAATCTTCAACTTGATCATAGAAGGTTAGTATAGAATACTAGTTAGTTCAAAGGCAATATTTTCAGGTTTTTAGTATTTCGAGGCATATATATAATTATATTTATATTACTGTATTGTTTTTGATCTATGTTATTAACAAACTTATTTAGGAAGTAAATACTGTTGACTGTTTGGTAGTTTTATGTATTGATCTTTAGAAAAAGATAAGCTAAATTGTTCACTTTTACAAAATTTTTTCAAAACAAAGTAAAGACAAGAGGTGAACCAACTTTGTAGCTTTTGTGAGTTCTTAATTTTTATAGATGTTCCTTATAGGTTTTACAGTTATATAGAACTAATATATTCAACTTTGTTAATTACTTGATAAAAAACTTTGGCTTTTACTAACTATTTTTTCTATAGTCTCAAAGTGTGTTTAAACTGTTACTACAAAGTTGCAACTTCTTTTTCAACTCTATTTTAATGTTCAATTATGTATGTACAGCACTTTAAAAAAGTTTTTATAAAGTTTAATATATTAATTATATTATTTTTTAGTAGTTTAGCTTTTTGAAAAGTTTAGTTTAAATAATTATCAGAAAGAGTTGATTCTATTATTATTATTATTATTATTATTATTATTATTTAGTATTAGTTATTTTATTATTGTATTATTATTATTAGTAGTTTCTAGAACTTTTTGGTCACTTAGTATTCACTTAGTTACTTAGTCAACTAATCACTTAGTTGCTTAGTTGCCTAGTCACTTAGTTATTTAGTAATTAGTTGCTTAGTAATTATTAGTTATTAGTTGCTAGAACCTTCTGGTTGCTTAGTAATTACTTAGTTGCTTAGTTGTTTAGTTACTTAATACTTAGTTGCTTAGTCACTTAGTCACTTGGTCACTTAGCTGCTTAGCTTACAAATATATAAACTCTGCTAAATTCTTTAAGTATAATTAAGCAACAAATATCTTTCTTTTCTTTAATATTGTAAACATATTTTAGAATTCTTTAGAAACAGAAATCTAAGATTAGCCTTTTTTGTTATTACTTTAATAAATAGTTTTTGACTATAAACTATATTAATATAAATTTGAAAAAATATATCAAAAAATTGAAAAAAAGTACTTAACAAGATATGGTTTGTCAAGTTTAAATAGTGTGCAAATAAAAACTACACTTTTTTTTTTTTTTTGTTATGCCAAAGTAGAAACTTTATTAAGTAATAAAAGTAATTACATTAAAGATTTCTAAACT
>CAJVQA010003397.1:0-19544 GCA_910591915.1 Cetraspora pellucida | reverse complement strand
ATATGAAAAGAATATGAAAAGAATATGAAAAGAATATGAAAAGAATATGAAAAGAATATGAAAAGAATATGAAAAGAATATGAAAAGAGTATAAAAAGAATATGAAAAGGTACAAAAAGAATATGAAAAGGTACAAAAAGAATATGAAAAGGGTAAAAGAATATGAAGAGTACAAAAAGAGTACGAAAAGTACGTGATTCTAAAATTAAGTCCAAAACCAGTAGGAATTTCAAAAAAACCGTTTAAAGGAAAAGAGGAGAATAAAGTAAATTTTAGTAAATTAATAACGATAACAAATAATAGATCAAAACCATATATAGAATTAAATCTTGGATTTGTGCCCGAATACTGTAACCTACTGTGACCTACTGTAACTATTGTAAATCAGACCAAGTACATATCTTAGATTCGTTATTTGTTTAAGATGGGTAAGCACATAGAATCGATTATGTAACAATTGGTCATAGCATTAACATTTTCATTATATGACAATGATGATTAGTTAATCAAATTAAATTAATAATTTTAAATCAACATTTTACTTTTTAACTACCAATTTAATTAGTCAGAACTCATGTTCAACCGGAATTTAAGAAGTATAATTACTAGTTAATATTGGTTGATAATATTGTTTATAATTGATTCTCATATAGCTATACCATAATTGTAGTTAGTAACTTTTATGACGATAAATAACAAACAAATATCTATTTTTGCCTCCCAGAGAGAGAAACTATCTCATCACATGTTATATTGACATGTTTTGTCATTGTAACACACTTAACATTAAGCACTTATTATATACATACGTATGTACGCATGTAAGTACGCACGTAAGTACGTAAGTGCGTACGTACAATTACTCCACATTTTAACTGTTATAAACTGGACTAGACTTACAACCACCAATCATAACACTTTATTTTCACTCACGTGACGTGAGCGTTTCACAAATCAAAATTGCCATACAAGATGAAGTGATGTCAACTACAACTTTAAAAATTATTGATCCGATTTTGGAAAATCTTTGCCACTTGAATGAATGCATCCTATTTATCATATATTCTGCATTCGTATCACACGCGTACATCATTAAATATGATTTAGAGCATTTTAAGGTTCTTGAATTTCTATTATTTTTTCTTTTCATAGGTTCAATGCGCGTACATACATACGAAACTGTATGGAAACTGTATGGAAACTGTATTGTGGAAACTGTATTGTGGAAACTGTATTATGAAAGCTGTATGTGAGTTATGAAATTAGCGCGTGTACTCTCCGGTTCACTACTCGATTTACTCGATTTATTCGATTTATTCGATTTATTCGCATTAAAGGATTCTTACGTCAGCCGATTGCACTACACTAAAAAATAATGATAATGTGATTTATGCATTGAGTATGCATGTTCAAATCTATAGGTAAACAAAAAAAGGCAAGACCAATTCGCGTGATCTCTTTTTCTCTTGTGTTAGTTAAACACTCGTAAATTGATATATTTGGAGTTTTGAAAACAATATATAAAAGTTTTATTTGTGTATTTAAATAAACCAAAATTAACAATAATAAATACTTTTTTTTTTAAATATATAATAAATTAATTTACCATTGAGATAAGTTTTCATGCGGAATACGCGGGGAAAGTTTTAACTTTTAGAAAAATGAACCAAACAATCTAATCAAAAAATGCGTAATTGGTCACCTAATTAAATGTAACCTATGAATATATGCATGTTGAATGCAAGAATATGTGGGAACTTTTTTTTTTATTCAAATTGTTTCGTATGAACAGATAACAAAATAAGTTAAATTATTTCTTTTCCTTTTTAGAATTCATCCAAAAATATATATATATCATTTCTCCAATCGGGACCCTCATCTTTTGCACAATGATTGGTTTTTCTTTGTTACGGTATCAAATTTTTTTTTTCGTTCTAATATTGATATGATTCTAAATAAAATTTAAATTATATCATGATGTTTCTTAACGCGAATTTTTATTACGCATTTACCATGTTTATTTACCATGTTTGATGATCACAATCTTTTATTATTAACAATGTATCTTTTTTGTTTCATAATTCATTGCAATGAAATCCATGATTAGTGTTAGTCGACAAGAACCCGATTACTGGATTAAGAGAGATTAGAAGATAGACCCAGTCACGTGTACTCGCCATTTTTTTTGTTCGTTACAAGCAAGAGTGTGGCCATGCGCGTTTAATATATTTATCGTAACTCGATAAAGTTCAATATCGATAAAGTTAAATGTCAGTAAGTTCAATATCGATAAAGTTAAATATAAGTATCGATAAAGTTCAATATCGATAACTATAAATTATATAAAAGATTAGTTACAGTATAATTCTTATCAAACATATCATCAGTTATCGGTTATCCAAAACATCTTTACGATAACCACCAGCCTCCGAGAAAAATAAATTAAGCAAACAAATCCGATCAGATTCATATAAATCAAAAAATAATTTTTTTTATATAAAAAGAAAATTTCTACGTACTCCGCCTCATACTTAAATTCTTGTGAACACAGCCTTCCGTTCTGATCTAAAATTGAATGTGACTCTAAGATTCTGGGGAAATATCAACGGTTTGAATTTGGTAAAGATTAACAAGTACAAAAAAAAAAATTTCACACCATGAAAAAAAACAATTTCCGAGTTATCTCTGAGTCAATATTCACTGAGTTAAAATGTGATAATTTAAAATTATGCGTTAAATATGGATCGCGAAAAAAAAAAAACCTATTAACCAACCAAAGAACCAATGTGAATGCAAGTGAATGTGAATCAAATGTTTTAAAGAACGATTGACCGATCAATGATTATTTTTCTTTTTTGCCAAATATTTGTTTCTAAATCCAAATTTAAAAGGTCATGTTGAGTAACCCAGCTGGAATTGAGAAGCGCGGTACCGCGTTCGACTTTATATGATTTACACAAAATAAATAAAGTACCTCTCAAAAATAAAATTACGACAGTCAAATAATAACAGATCTATCGCTTTTGGTTTCTTTTTTGTGGAGTGACCCAAAAAATATTTTACTTTTACGGAATTTCTTAAACATAATGATTTACCATTTGAATTAATTAAATATGTTACGCAGATAATTTGATTGATTGTATGTTAATCGATTGCTTTTGTCTACTTTTGTCTACTCTTGTCTGCTCTTGTCTGCTTTTGTCTGCTTTTATCTTTGCTGATTAATGTTCCAAGTAATTACCGTTATGATTATTGGTTATCATCATAATTTACGTGTAATTTACATATAAAAATCTATAATAATGAGAATACAGTAATAATAAGTAATAATGTTGTAATACGTGTAATAATAATGATAAGAACAGCTATATAATGTCTATATAATGTCTATATAATGTTATATATAATGTCTATATAATGTTATATAATGTTTATAATAATGTTTATAACAGATAATAATAATAATAATAATATAATAATAATAATATAATAATAATGATAATAATAATAATATAATAATAATGATAATAATAATAATAAAAACTAATAATAATAATAATATAATAAAAACTAATAATTATAATTGATAATAATAAACATACTATAGTCAGATCTCCATAAATGCTCACATTATATAAATTTTCTCTAAATGCTTTGCCTTATACTGTAAGACCTTATATTGTAAGAGCTTTATGCGTATATAAATATATACTTTCTCTAAATAACTTAAGAGGAATGTATAGTAATAATAACTTAATAATATGTAAGAATTAATTAATATTATAATATAATAACAGTAATAATCATTATTTATGATGATTATGATTATTATTTTTTTATTATTATTATGATTGTTAATATGTTTATTATCATTTATCGTTATTACATATGATTAATAATAATATTGTGTGGTTATTAATCATTTATACGTAGGTAGCACTCCCGATTATATTTATACCGCCGGACTAAAAACTATATATAGGTTCTTTTATTATATTTATAAATGAAATTTAATTTATAAATGTATGTACGTACATATATATATTTATATATTCATATATTTATATATATTGTATAACATTATACGTATCAAATATACACAATTTTTACAAAGTATTTTCATTGGTTTATAAGTAATTATGTAAAGAAAATTCTTTTCAGACTTTAATATATTTTTATCACAAAATTATAAAAACTGTATAAGTAATAGATAACAATAAATAATAAATATCTATTATTATTATATATATTATTATTTAATATAGTTGAATGAATATCGATATTGTACGCACGTAAAACATGACCATCGAATTAGTTGCAATTTTGGTCACGTGTATAAATCATAAAGTTTTCATAGATACTTATATATATTTTGATATTTAGTAATATAAATCTATATGTATACGTATTCGCATACTTATACCAATACATTTAACATAATATTATCCATAATATATATATATATTATAATGCATATATATATAGGTTAGATACCAATTAACGTTAATTTTGAAATCAATTTCGGAGGATCGCGTTGCTTACTTTTTTTGTAAGACATTACATAAATCAGATCCGAATTCCCGAAATTGAGATCTCTTTTTGATCTTTATGAATCTGAAACCTTTGCCATGTAACGTAGGGTACGTGCGTATGTACGTACCCTACGTATGATACGTAAACAAGATGTAGATCATCTCCAAGCAAGATTATTTATCAATTGAAAAATAAACAAACCCTGAATCAATGTACAAACAATGAATTAAAAAACGTGAAATTTTAAAAATATAAAGCCTCAACCGATTTTATGTTAAAGCCACGAGATTACGGATCACGGATCACGGATCGAGTTTAACGTTTTTTATATCTACGATTCGATAGATTTAATTTGATTTAATTTGTAGATTTAATAATAGATTCATACAGCCACGATCTGATCTTATTATTTCGTAAAATTTTCTCTTTAGTAACAAAAAAAAAAAAAAATGGCTGTACTCCAAGAATGTCAAAATTCCAAATAAATCTCGAAATGTGTCTTGGGTAGTATGAAATTTCTTCAAAAAAAAACATCCTTATAATTTAAAATACACGGCCACATTAATTAAAGCCACTATCTACCGATTAATCCGCGACCCCGGAATCTTTAAATCGACGGTTGTACGCGTAGGCTGTGCATATAATAATATAATAATATATTATAAGCCTTGCGAGCAATGTAAGCCGCGTATTTAATATTTTACGATGTATGTACGTACGATTACGCGATGGCTGTACGATCAAGATTTAAATGAAATAAAGAAACTATCACGCGTTTTACTGTGGCTTTTTATTAATATTAAGTGGCTGTATTCTTGACTCTTCCTTGTTTAAAAATTGGTTTGAGATTGTTTTGAAATTGTTTTGATATTGTTTTGAGGTTGTTTGGTGATTATTCTGGGATTGTTTAAGATTGTTTGAAGTTGTTTGAGAGGTAGATTAAAGTCAAGTACGTCGTGGCTTATCATTTCATCATTCGTTAATTGTACAGCCACCCGTTTCTTTTTCATGTCTCTGAATTGATACAGCCACGATCTGATAGATCAAGAAGATCGACGGTTAAGATCGTAATAATCGACGATCGATAGGTATCCTAGATCTAATGTTTTTTTACAAGATATTATTACGAGATATATTCGTGCTATTATTACGAGATATATTCGTGCAGAATTGCATAGCCAAAAAAAAAAAACATTACGCTTGTGGCTTAGTAATTCATTCTTTTTTATTCTCTAGTTTTATTAACTCGGCACAGACTCAGAGAAAGAATTGAACTCATGCATGCATAACAGATATCGATTAACTATTATTAACTATTATTATTAACTATTATTAATTGTCAGGATTTTACCGATTTACATATATGTCAATTTTTTTCCCCTGAATTGCTACGTAGAATTATTAGAACTACTAATTTATTTTTGAATTTTATTTTTGAATTTCTGAATTTGTGATTCGTTCTTTTTTTTTTTTAGACCAACCAATAACAATGAAGCAAATACCAATCAGTAATTTTAGTAAATACAATAAATACAATAATTTTAGTAAAATACGATAATTTTTAGTAGATTATAAATAACTAAATTAAAATTCAATAGGAAACGGGGAAATGAATAATAATGTCAATAATGACGAAAAAGAAAAAGTCTTTAACAAGTAAGTGATAGATAAATTTTAAAAAATATATATGTATATATATATTTATATATTTATATTTATATCGATATATACAAAAATTAAATATCACCAAATCACGACCAGTTTTAATATACCGAAGAAGCCATTTGAATCGACATGATAAATTTAGTAAAAATCAACGAAAATCCCGAAATTTAAAGTACAGTATTGAAAAGTTTCCTTAAAAGATTCACAATATATTATAAAGAAAACAAAATTAAAATCGGTAAGAATCTACGGTTCATTATTGTCATTATTGTCAATAGAGTGATCTATACCAAATATAAAGACAATTATTCATGTTTTCTAAGGATATCCTTAACTTGTAACCTGACCACAGGATAATGAACCAGAAACCGGTACTTTAAAAGTAAATATAAATAATATTTACGAAATTATGAAATGATCGACTGTACAAATATAAATTATAATAAAGAAATAATAAATTCAATGAATATTTTGAATGAGGCTTTTTTAGAGTTGGATCAACCAAATTTTTAAAATTTAATCTGTCGATAAAGTTCAAGATTCCTTTATGCTTGTACATGTCGATATTAGATCCTATCTATATTAGATTTATGTCTCGTGTTACTAACAAAACTAATTTTATATCTCTTTGTTTAAAAAAAAAAAAACTTTATGAATTGTTATAATTATATAATACTTATATTTATAATGAATTGTTATAATATAATTTAATAATAATTGTTATACGTAATATAATTTAATAATTAATTTTAATAATAATTTAATAATAATTTAATAATAATTTACGTAATAACATCAGATTAATTACAAAAAAAAAACGATGATAAAAATTGATAAGAAATGAATCATTTGAAAATAAACTATATGGAGTAAAAAAAGCATTTATGAATGGGATTGCCGAAACATTCAAATGTGACCCTGAATTGAATGAATTTGGATGAATTAGGATTTGGGTTTTTAGTTTCTTGAAATGTATACAAACATTTTTTTTTTTTTTTTACAATATAAATAAAGAAGTAAACCCACACATTTTTTCATGCAAAGAAGTTAGAATGAATGTTATGCACATAAAATATATATATATATATTGCATTTTACATTTTACGATGAAACACACAATGAAATTACAAAAGAGGAATTCAATACGTACGCGAATCCACCGGATCTAAAGAAAGAATATGATTATTACATGAGATTTTACCAAGTTGCTTTTTATATCATTATTACGTGATCTATCTCTAATTTCGGTCTAGTTGTGATACTAATGACGACTCATTAAAAGTTGTGTTAAGTTGTGTTAATTACACGACATTTCTCTTTCGAAAAATTACCGGTTTTCACAAAGTCACAATAAATTTTCTTATCTTTAATAATGTGACTTTTAAACGAATAAACAAATAAAAAAAGAGAAATAAATAAATAAATAAATAACTTGATATATATTAATTAATAAATGCTAATATTATTATCATTTGTTATTATTATACGTAAAATTATTTTATAAAGTTATTTTACAATAAAGTTATTTTATAAAATTTATTTATAAAGCTAATATACAGTATACATCTGATAAATTATTAATATTGCAATACGTAGTATATAATATTAATAAAATAAAAATAAATAAAAAGGGATATTAGATTACCTGGTTTACCAGCAGGTTTGTATATATAGTTATAAATGGATGGCGTTACATTACGTGACCGGCAAATCACATGTCAAGTATGTATGTAAACAGTCATTTAAACAATAAATTTCCCAAAGATAATATCCGAATATACAAAAAGCACAGACAGGGTATTGCAAAAGATTAAGTTATTTATCTTGGAATGATATACTTGTTGAAATTACGTATTGAAAGACGCGTTTTTTGTTTTTTGTTGTGTTATGCATTATGTATGTTTATGAACTTCGTTTCTTTACAAGTATTAAACCATGAACATTAATGTTCATTAATGTTCATTAATGCTGTAGATACATACTGTTATGATACTCTCGGATTATTATTAAATATTATTCGAATTTTGATATTCAATCTTGTAAATACGACATCTACTCAAGGATCATCTAAGAATAAATTGATCAAGTGTTACTTATTGCAATACTTATTATAATATTTAAAAATTAAATGAATAGAATTAAAAATGAACATTAGCGTTAGCGTTTAGATTAAACATTTCATTAAACATTTAATTAAACATTTAAATGAATAGTATGAATGAATTACCCTAATTCGGAAGGTTCAGAAAATTAGCAAATTCAGTAAATTTAGTAAATACAGTAAATTTAGTAAATACAGTATACGTATCAATTGGAAGTAGGAATGGTGTTACGATTGAGAAACGACAAATTTGACGAAATAAATAAAGTAAATGAAAATATAAAAATGTAACCTACGTATGAACTAGTTAAATGTGATTAAATAATTAGTTTTACCATGATTATTAAATAATAAATTAATTTATCCATATTATCTAATATGTTCTAATATGTAATGTGGAGTATTTAGGAGCATTAAAATGCTTATGTAAATTCACTAAATTCACCGGTAAAATGGATTTGGTAAATTAACCGGCATCGACAATTTCTTTGTCTGACAAAATTTCTTTTTATAAACCAATCTTTCAAAGTCTATGTTTTTCCTTTAGAAATCAAGGTAATACGATGTAAAAAAAAAAAACCTTAAAATAATTAGTGGTTCATTCATTCATACTTAGTCTTCATCCTTTCTTAGGTTAATCCGACACTCTATTAATAATTTGTGATAAAAAGAATAAAGTCTAATTCATTCACAATATGAAATATGGTAAAGGATTGAATAATGCACCATGAATTATAATTGTCTCTTATTAATCACGCGTAAGTCTCCAAAATTTTCAATTCATTGTTACACCTGTAACAGTTGCTAGATCTGACGACTCTACACGTTTAATCGAATATAACCCTTTCTGGAACCTTAAACCTTTCACGACGCACGAGTTCATGTTCATCGATAAAAATTTATTGATTACAACAGTTTTTTACATTTTATCTTGTGACCTTTTTGTTATATTTGCCCTCCTCTTGGCGGGCGCTTTGAAGCGTACACGTACATTTTTGGAATTTTAGGAGTGTGTTGGGTTTTTTTAAAAATTCTTTATTTATAAACTTTCACGAGTTCGTTCAACCTCCATGTATTCATTTATAAACATTTATAAACATTTATAAACACGGTTTTTTTCACTACCTTTATCTAAATATTACTGTATTATCTAATTCAAATTTAAACGAACATAAATAAATAATAAATATAAATATATATAAACAAAAATTAAAGTTTAAATATTATTCTTATTATTAATTTTTTTTTTTTTTTTTTTATGTATAACGACTTTTAGTTCGTTCATTTCGCAATAATTTAGGTTTTATATATGCTATTCTCATGCATGCATAAGCAACAATTTAAACTAGATATTGTATCCAAAAACATAATGACCTTTCCACACAGAAATAATGAATAAGTGGAAAAAAATTTTTAGATATCGGGCTCCCTACCGAAAACGTATCTCTTACCCGAAATTTTTATATAATGTGATTTGTATTCGTTATTAATCGCATATTTACTGTATTATTGTAGTTACTTACTCTAATTACTGTAGTTACTATAGTTACGTACTGTTACTATAGTTACTCTAGTTACTGAGTTACTGTATTATCGTGTATTGTCGTATACTACAGTACTGTCGTATGCTACAGTACTGTCGTATGCTACAGTACTGTCGTATGCTACAGTACTGTTGTATGCTACAGTACTATCGTATTATCGTTATTACAGTATTAAATTATTAAATAAATCTTTTATTATATAATTAATTACATATCTGATATCTGATATCAATGTATATCGATATATTATTATATCGATTACAATAAATGAAATGTAATTGGTTCATTTACAAATTAAACAGGAAATAACTTTTTTACCCGGCTTCAATATCCATTCAAATTCGGGTAATTTGGTATTCGTTAGGCTTAGAGTCATTTTCTTTCTACTACCATTCCGAGGTTGGCTTCTACCAATTCCCTAAGCGATAAAACTGCGCCTAAATGTGAAAACTTGAAATTTGCTGTCGTAAACCGGTTTACAGTTGTTCATCGTTCCACGTGACATATTTACATGCATGTTATATTACTATTATTATTTATTAATTTCTTATCTATGCCCGCTCCTTCCGTTGTAATAATTTCTCCCGGTCATGTACAACAGAGAACTTCTGTTTCGGTAAACGTTCATGGGAGTAAAGACCCTTTTTTGACCTATTTCTCCGATTCTCAAATTTTATCTCTGATACATTATACATTGAGGATCCTGAATATTATTATGTTTATTTCGAATTATTACTTTTAATATTATTTCTAATTATTATTTCTAATTCTGTAATTATTATTTCTACGTACGTAAATATCATTTCTAAATATTATTTCTAAATATTTAGCTTACAATTTATACAATGATTTGTCATGTATACAATCTTATCTTTCGTGTATACTTTCGTACTCTTTGTATACGTGCTTATACGGTTTAGACGTGTGAATATCGTGTATACTTGTGTATATGTATCAAATTTTTGTGACATTTCGGCTTTTCAAGGATTCGTCAAAGATTCATAGTCTTCCGAAACTAAAAAATTTTTAGGTTCGTTATGCTCCAAAAGTTGGTTCATGCATCAATCGTGTAACCTCCCCCCATTATCCATAATATAATTCTATACGTAATATATAACAATCCGTCAAACTTAACTGATAAAAAGTATACGTATAGTAAACACGTTTAAAAACCCTTTAATATCACCTAACAAGTATATAATTATTACCTTTCCTGGTTTAGTAATTTTTTTTTCATAATAATAATAATAAATAATAAGAAAATATTAAAATAATATAAATTTAATACAAAAAAATAATATAAAACAATATAAAATAAAAATAAACAGAATTATCCCCAATCCTTTTTCCCCCGCCCTCTTGCCTTTAAAAAAAAAAAAATTTTCATTATCACACTTTTGTCTGTTAATTAACAATATATATATAAATATAATAATATATATCTCTCTTTTTTTTTTTTTTTTTTTATTAAATACTTTAATTTGTTTTAATTTGCTCTGAGGTTAAAAAAAAAAAAATTTTTTTAATTTATAAATTTCTCTTTTGTAACTGTTTTTTTTATGCTGTTTAAACTTAAAAAAAATTTTTTTTTTTAACCGTTGCATATATTTTATGAACTACGCATACACAATAACAATTTAATCATCCGAATCAACAAATAAATTTCCTTGATTGATTGCATTGTGGTATAAATACATAAAAGTTGTAAATTTTTGAGTTCCTGCTCTCTGAACCCGAGTTTGCAAGTTTTATGTCGTCGACTTGAACATTGAAAATATAAAAAGCTTTACAAGGTAATATATTAAAAGTACACATGGAAACTAAAACATCTTTCTTCTTTCATCATCCTCTTATGTAAAAGATTGATTCTTGTCCGTGTATCCATCTGTACTATTGTAATTCGTTTTTTTTTTAATATAAACAACCCGCTGAAAACCTGTCCTCCCCCCGCTTTCAATTTTTTTCTTTGCACGACAAAAATATTTTTTTTTCTATATTTATATCTTAACGACAAACAAAAGAATTTTTTTTTTTTTTTGACAAGACTTTTCTTCAACAACAACTTGTAGTAATAATTTTCTTTTTGCTTTTAATCACTATGACAACTCCTACAACTCAATTCAACCTACCGTCTCTCGATTCTGCCTATAATTTTTCTGCGATTCAACAACAATATCTAGTACCTTCTCCACCGTCTCCACATTCACCTCAGCAAGTTACTGTAACAGCTGCTACTCTTGCTTCTTACGTACAGGCTTATAATAGTCCTCCTCAACAACAACAAGAAGTTTATTCTCCTCAACATTCAATTCATACTACTGATTTATACGCAACTGCTTATCCCTCACCTCGTGTTGACGATTCTTCAAATAACAGTGTAATGATGGCTGATAGTTCACCAAGTTCCTCTCCTCCTTCTTTTGCTGGTGATAATAAGCCCGTGATTAATGGTGGTGATGGTTATCCATCGAATTCGGCGTAAGTATCAATCTTTCCAATTTCTTTCCTCTTTTTTTTTCAACAAGAAAGGCTGGAGATCTCCTTTTCTCCTTTAAATTTTCTCTCTCAAATATTGTCATCAAATATTGTCATCAAAATATTATCATTAAATTTTATCATCAAATATTGTCATCAAATCTTGTCGCCAAATATTCTAGTCAATCCTTTCTTTACCTATAATCTATAATTTTTTTTTTTATATATAATTTTTTATCTATATTTTTATCTACATTTTTATCTATATTTTTATCTATAATTTTATCTATAATTATTCTAATTATTCACTCACCTCACATTACTTTCAATTCGATTAGGTTTAACACGGCCCCTTACCCTTCGACCTCCACTCCATCGTCTTTTGTTTCTAATGGTATGCAATGATTGTAAAATATTGATGTTGGTGTTTTCTCATCATCTATCCTTAATCTTTTCTTATCTCATGTTACTAAAGTTCATCATCTATCTCTTTTTCTTCATCTTCAGAGTCATCCTCTGCTAATAGTTCCCCTGAGCAATGGAGTAATGGTACCGCACCTTTTCCTTTCGGTTCTTACACAAAACAACAACCAAAAGGTTTCGATGAACGTGCTATAGATCCTGCTTTCTTCACAGATCCTTCGATGATTAAACCTTCCGGTCCGAATACCGCTTCCCCACTCGCTTATTATCCTAGTCCGGTGAGTTACGATCGATCTGGTATCCCTCATCACCCTGCGAATTACCAAACTACACAGGATTATCCGGTTATGGCTGGTCGATATAACAATGGTACTATAACCGTCATGCCAACCGTAAATGGTAACGGTACGTCCTCCAAGTCACAGTCCCAACAAAATCCTCCAAGACCTCCTCCAGTTCCTGCTCCCCAAACTATGATGACTACTTTCAGTTCAAAGACCGTTTCATCCACTCCAAAAAGATACAAGTGTAATATCTGCCAGAAAAGGTTCACCAGACCAAGCTCATTACAGACTCATACATACAGTCACACTGGTGAAAAACGTAAGTTGGTTCCCATATAATATATATATAATATATATACATATGTATATGTATATATATATATATATATTATTTCCTTATTGTTTCCTTATTGCATTAATCTATTAATCCATCATCCTCATTCTCGCTCGGATCTTTCCTGTGTTATTGTTATTATGATATTATACATACTTCTTAAACGATTATTCTCCCTGTTTTCAAATTATCTTTTCATTTGACTTTTGCATCATTCTTATTAATTTCCGTTCATATTGATTTTAGCATTCAAATGCCCGGTTGAAGGTTGTGGTCGCCATTTCTCGGTCGTAAGTAACCTTCGTCGCCATCAAAAGATTCACGCAAACCAGCCCAGCTCTTCATCCTAAAAAAAATATGTATTACCGTTTTTGGATTTTTTGGCAAAAAGGTGTCGCAAAAAAAATTTTTTTAAATTTTAGCTTTTGTAATGAACAATGACATCTTTGTATTTAGCTTAAAAGTTTCGTGTTATTACTTTATAGCATTTATCAAAATCCCTTTTCTATTGTTGCTTTCTAAATGACTTATATATACTCCGTTATTTCATTCAGAAAGCATACATAATGCGAAAAGTAAATACTCATTTTCAAGCTATATATACATAGCCTTAACCCGCTTAACATTTTGTTTCCCATCATTCACACTGTATATGCTGTATGTAATTTCGTCAAATTAAATTAGATATTTTTTTTTTACATTTTTTTTTTCCTTTTTAAAAAAAAAAAAAAAAAAGAGGAAAAAAACATGAATTTCCTTTTTCTTTATCGTATAATCAGCTTTATTTCTCCAATATCATTTTATTGCCTGTCTAATATATCATACCGACTTTGTCTAATAACTCTTTTTAAAAAAGAATTTATCGATTGTTCCCTCTCCCCATTAGCCTTTTTACATCAAACACAATCATTCAACCATAATATGCATACAAGTATTTTTAAAACTTGCGTGAAAGTTTTTCGTTTATTTCATTAATAATTATAAATATACTTTTTTTTTGTAAATGAGTTTTTTTTTTTTCTTTCTTATGTGCATTTTTTTTTGTTAAAAAAAAATTGGTTTTGTGTTTTTTTTATTAAAAAGAAAAAAGAATTTATAAGAATCAAATTTATTTGTTTTCCTTTTTATTTGTATAAATTTTATTCGACTTTTTTATTTTTTGGGGATTTTTTAATTTTATTTGTATATGGACTTTGAAGGATTTTTTTTTGTTTTTGAATTTTTTATTTTTTTTCTCAAAAAAAAATTTATATGGACGGTATTTGACACATGATCACGATATTAACTTGCTGATTTCAAACGAATTAAGAAAACCCGATGGTTTTCCTTCCCTCTTAAAGGATAGTTGAATTATTAAACACTACTTAAATTGGTTTTCCGCTTAAAGTAATGAATACAGCCTCATTTTACAGATGTGGCATCGTAAACCTTAAATTGAACCTTAAAAAAAAAGTTTAGTTTATTATTATTATTATTATTATTATTATTATTATTATTACAATAAAAAAATTTTTTTCTTATAATCTTTTACTTTTTGTTTTTAATTATATTTAATGATAGAAATTATAGAATTTTAAAAGAATTAATACCTTTGTATTTATTTTCGCAATTCGAATAAATGCTTTACATACACGTATATACTATATGATACATATATTTTTATTATATATATTTTGGTTTTTTTTTATTGGTGTTTTTTGAATTTACAATTACTATTACATATGCTTTTTTATGGTCTATTAGCATAGGATTAAAGTATCTCGTCGAAATTCACTTAATAATCGTCAAAATTAACTCTTCGAAATAATTTTATAGAAATTTATCAAAATTTGTTGAAATTATTTAAGAATATATCTAACCCATGATCATCCACTAGGGCCAGGTAGATTAATGTTGTTACGTAGTCGAAATACCCAAACATTTAGATAATTTTGAGTCGAAATATATTTCGACAAGGCATGATTTTTTGTCGAAAATTCTAAATTTGATTAAATGCTTAAATAGTTGACTAAATAAATATTATATTACGAATTGTTTAAATTAGTAATAAAGAGAACTTATATATTAAAAGTAACTAGTTTTTGATTGATAGTAATCCAGATCCAAGATATTAAACATTTAGAATAGTGAATACTGTGTAAAAAAAATTCAAAAGATGTATTTTAGAAAGTATATATGTCATAATTGGGAATGAGATTTAAGTGAATTTGAAATTTCCTAGTTAAATTGGATTTAAAGTTACAGTATATATATTGTAGATGGAAAGTGAATTCGGAATGTTTATATAAAAATTATAAAAATTGCATTTTAGGGTTAATTTTGGCATGTATATAACTAACCCTAATCCTAATTTAAATAGAAAATTCCAAATCTACTTAAATTCCGTTTCTACTTACAACTATATATATAACAAAATTAATCTTAAAATGTAGGTTTTATATAAAATTTCTGAATCTATTTAAATTCTATTTTTACTTACAATATATATATAATTAAATCTGCTTAATAGAATCAACAACTGTTTTTAATCAAATCTATTTTGTATAGATTTAAAAGATTTAAAATATTATTAAAAGTTGTTGATTATAATAAAAACCAACAATACCTTTTTATTAAAATGAATAACAATTTCAATATCTATTTTAAATTTAATATTTCTAAACTTTTTTTTAGATAAATACAATATATCATTTTAAAAAAATTTTTTTTACTTTATTAAAATAATTTAAAAAAGTTTTTTTATTTTTTTTTATTAAAGTTCTTGTTTTTGAAAAATAATGTTTTTATTTAAGTTTTATTAAAAATGAATGTTTCTAAAAATGTTTTTACATAGAAAGTTACAACTAATTATATATATATTTTTGATATTTAATTTAAGTAGTATATTTATATATTATTATACAAATTCTATACTAAATGTCATATCTATAAGCCAATTACAAATCTTGATTACTAAATTTTCTGCATATATAATTCATCTTGTTTTATAATAATATCTTTAAAATTACACTTATTTAAAATGCTTGATGCATATTATTACTCTTAGAATTACTTTATTTTTAACAAAAAACTTATTAGAACTTTCTGTATCTTATATATAGTTGACTTAGTTTTATATATTATATTATAGTTAAATTAACATTAACAATTATAGATATTATTTGTTTTTATTTGTTTTTTTTTTTTGCTTTTGTTAAGACTATTAATTATTGGCAACTACTGCCTTTATTGTGTTTTAATTATAGTTATATAACTTATACAAGATAAGTGTACAACTAGTTATATATATAGCTTTGGCTATATATTTAAGTAGTTTATTTACAGATTCTATACTAGCTGCTATATCTGTAATCTGTTAGAAGATTATCTATATTATATCTAAAAGATAATATACAAGTTCTTATATATCTAAGTGCTATCTAACTTAGTCTTAGTTTTTTTTTCTGTATGTTTGTTAAACTGTTATATATTTTAAAATATATCATCTAACTATAAAACTCTAGAGGCTTTCTATTACCTAGTTTATTTACTTTTTATAAAACATTAACAAGGCTTATCTTTGTAAAGTTTATCTAAACCTTAGTACTAATTTTACAGCATATTTTTAGTACTTATAGCAGTGTTGTTATAGAACAGTTGTGAACATGAGTTTGGATACTTTTGAACATTTTTGAACAAATAAATAAATTAAATTTGTTTAAAATTTTATTAAATTAACCTATTTTAACTTTCTAAATAAATATATTCAATACTATAAAAAATATATAATTATATATTTTTTAAATTAATATATTAATTTTTAAAACTTGTATATGCTATAAACATTCTTGAATATTTAGATATTTAGACATTGAACATAATCAAAAAAAATCTTGAACATAGTAAACATAATAATACTGCTTATAGTATACCTTTGTTTTGTTATCAGACTTTTAATTCAAATAGCTTAGTAGGACTATAATCTGTCTTTGATATATCAGATTTCTATATCTAATATTCTTTTTCTTTAGTTTGAAACTTCTGATGATCTAATTGTTGATATCTTTTATTTAAGATTTTTGTCTACTTGATTCTACATTAGTATCTGTTTTTTAAATCTAGCCTTTATAGCAGTATTGTTAAAGATTTGTGTTATCTTCCTACTTAAATTTTTCTAAATAAGCTTTAGTTTTTCTCAATTTTATAGATAAGAACTTATCTTAGATTTGCATTATATAGAACTAGTTTGCATTTCTTTGTATAACTAGTTATACAAATGCTTCTTAATTTGTTAGTTATACTAGTACAACTGTAGTTATAGGTATCTTATTTTAACTAATTAACAGAATGTTATTATAATAATATATATATATTTTTTTAAATTTCATCTTTAGTTACTTTTGAACTTACAACCTGCTACTTAGAAGATTAACAACTTATTTATTTTATTAAATTGCTATACCTTTAAATAAAGACTTGCATTAGGTTTTGCAGCTTAGCCAGACTAGATCTAAACTAATTTTATAAATACAAATCAAATCAAACTAAAAAATTTGTAAAATTTTATAATTATGAATTAGACTAAGCCAAAAAATTTGCAAAATTACATAAGAAATTTTTTAGATCAGATCAAACTAAGCTAAATTAAAAAAAAAATTTAATATATACAAGCCAGGCTAAGCTTGCAAAAAAATTTTAATCCTAAATATGAGCTGAACTGAATTAGCAAAAAAAATTTTATTCTAAATATAAACTAAATTAAATCTCAAAAATAGGCAATTTGCAAATCCTTATCTCTAACTATTATTTGTTAAATTAGTATATTATATGATTTTTTATTTTTCTAAAGTTACTAAAACTATAATATCTATCTTTATAATATATTATTTTACTGCTTTTGCTACTTTCATTAAGGCTATTTGTCATTAACAGCTACTGCTTTTATTGTATTTTAATTATGATTAAATAACTTATACAAAGTAAGTATATAACTAACTATATATACAGTTTTTGGCTACCTATTTAAGTAGTTTACTTGCAGATTTTATACTAGTTATTATACTTGTAATTTGCTAGAAGATTATCTAAATAAATACTCTAATCTCTATACTGCATCTGACAAATAATATACAAGTTTTTGTATATCTAAGTGCTATCTAACCTAATATTAATCTTTCTTTTTGTATATTTATCAAACTAATACATATTTTAGAATATGTTACCTAACTGTAAGGCTCTAAAAGCCTTTCTGTTAACTAGTTTTATCTACTTTTTTATAAAATATTAACAGAACTTATTTTTATAAAGTTCATTCAAACTCTAGTACTAAATTTATAACATATCTCTAGTACTTATAATATACTTTTGCTTTGTTATTCAACTTTTAATTCAGATAGCTCAGTAGACTATAATATTGTTATAGAATGAATTATTATTATTTTATTATTATTAGTTATTTTTTTTTTCACTTAAGTAGTCATGCTAATAAACTTTTATTAAGGAAAGATTAACACTGCTACTAATACTACAAGCTTAATTTCTTAGTTCCAACTCTCTTGGCTGCTTTTTTGAGTGCCTAGGAGTGATCTACTGCATCAGGCAGTAACAAGTTACTACCTAGAAAGTTATTCCTAACCACCACCCTACAATAAAGTATTACCAAACTGATAACACTTTCTTGTAGAAAAGTGAAAGAAAAAAAAAAAATACTGAACTAAACTAAAAAGGGTTACAGGAAGAAAAAGGAAAAATAAAAGTATTAGAAGGCACATCTTATTTGTAATCATTTCAGTATAGTCACTAATACTTTAAACCTATGCTAAGGATCTAACTACACTTTAATCTGTGCTAAAGGGATAAAAATTCTATATACATGATTCTAGAAATTACTATATATATCTAATTTACTATAATTCTCTAACTTAAATCCTTCTTCATTTCTTTATTACACTATATGTTAGACTGTACATGTGATTGTTGTGTTCCTATTGCATTATATCATAACATGTAACTGTCTGAAAAAGGAAGAGGTAAACAATGCTGATCTTTTGTAGAAGGAGAGCCAAATTCCCTACTTTTAGAAAAAAAAAAAACGAAATTGATGGAAAAGGTCGACAAGTATAATATGCGAAAAGCCAAACTAAAGAGTGTTTTCAGTTGTTTGTTCTGTTTTTAAGCTTCTAATAACCTTTAACCAGAGTTTTCTC